>MEIZ01000016.1:800194-827986 GCA_001723225.1 Globodera ellingtonae | reverse complement strand
GCCATGGATTCGATGGCATCCAAAATTAAAATGCTTCCAACGTAACTTTTCGGGTTGGAATTGGCGGGTTGGCGGACAGCAGCGAGCGGAACGGCGTGGAAAGTTCGGTGGAGAACAGACCGGATCTGCTGTACGGCCTACCAAGTTTTCTGCACAGCTCCCGCTCCTACTCGACAATGTCCAGGTTTATCGCACACAAACCACCCTCTTTTATCTCATGGATTGGACTTCGGCTTTTGCTTCTCCATTTAGCATTTCTTCGCAAGATACTTCGAGGCGGCCGAGCTTTTTGCAAACGCATGGCCAAGTGCCGACTTTGACGGTCACGCGGGGCTCAATTTGGGGCAGCGACGGGGACGGAAGTCGCCGCGCGACGGCCGGAGGGGCGGCGGAAGAAAGTCCAAACGTCCGGGCGGCTCATTTGTCTTTCGCCGAAGGCGGCGGGTCAGCTAATTAATGCCGCCCACGCAAAGGACCATTCTTTTGACGAATTAATTTCCCCCGAAGGGTCGACGAAAGAAAACCTTCGCGCATTCTCCACTCGGTGTTTGCCCCAATCTCAGCGCTTCACCGTCGGCGCAAACGAACAAAGGCGGAACGGCGAGCACTCAAAGCCTTTCGGTTTTGGCTACATTTTGAAAAACGTTTTTTGGTGCCTTTAGCACAATTACTTTCATCGTGGGACTGTTCGCCATTCTCTGGTCCCCGTATTACGTTGTGGTGAGCGTGGCAATGGTTAAATCGATCGTGTCTTAGGCTTACAGTAGAGATTAGCAGTAAACCCAACCACATCCCCGCAGGCGACAATTTACGGCTTCTGCCGAGGCGAGTGCATTCCCAGCGTCCTCTACAACGTGTCTTACTACATGTGCTACCTGAACAGCTCGCTGAACCCTTTCGCTTATGCCCTCGGCAAGTATTCCCCCTTTATTCGTAATTTTGTTGACATTTACAGCAAACCGTCAATTCCGTCTGGCCTTCGTCCGGATACTCAGAGGCAATCTACGCCATCTCTGAGTTCTGCGCGAATAGTGAAAGAAGCATTTGTCAAATAGGAACATTTGCGACACTTTATAACAACTTGAGATGATTTCCTCTCTGAAGCCCCTCGGGGGATACGATTCCGGTGGAGAGGAGGGTGGGCGGGGGAGAACCCTAAGGTCGATGATCTTCGGCAAAAAATTGCTCCAAAATTACCGCAAGTGGCCAATCTTTTTTACCGAAAGCCCATTCCATGTGAATATACGAGAACATTTTTTCCCAGGAAAGATGTGAAAAATGGACACCCCGTTTATTACCGTTTATGCTTGTTGAAATATGTTTTGTGTTACCGTGCAGAGAAAATGCATTCAAAATTCTGTCATTTGAGTAAAACATAGATTAGGAAAGACCCGTGCCAAATAAGAAAATATCGCAGAATTTTGAATGATGTGTATGTTGAATAAAAACTATAACGGCCAAAAAGTATGTGTAGGAACGATCACAAAATAACAAAGGAGTTGGAGGAGGATGGGAAGCTTATGAGTAGGTGGGGAGGATGCTGCACGGATGCGAACATATCGAACTTGGGCCATTTCCTTGTCAGAATCAGCAAATCCATTTCATGCAAAAGCCTCGGGCGGCACAGCAGCTTTCAATTGTGAGAATTGGAGCACCGCGTCCTGAAAACGGGTAAAATAATACAAACACAAAAAAAGGTGTCACAAAAAGCCGAACGAACCGCCCAGTTCCATTTGCAGTCATGCAAGCATTTTTCGGACCAAGCCGGCTTCATCCCGCTGAAACTACAGAACTGTGCGACCATCGACTCTCGGTCGTGAACGGAGATGACGGGCTGCGGCTCCATTTTTACCATCAGGGCGGAGGAGGTAGACGGGAGGAGGGCGTCCTGCTGAGTCTGCGGACTTGGCGGAGGCGGGGCCATCCCGTCAATTTGCTGCTGAACTGCAGATGCTAATGTGCCCCCCTGAACGAGCACCGGCGATTGAGGCTTAAAAATTCCAACTTCAGCTTGGCATTTCTACAAAAAGTCCTAATTGTTGAGGACCTGAGCGACTGTTGCACCTTTCAGCAAATTGTTGTATCGTTCCATCCGGGCTGTGCTAACCGGTGTAATTTGGAGGATGTCCGAAATTATCGCCAAGCTTAACAATAAGACGAAATATTTTTGGAGATCAATGGCACGGAATTTACCCCTCTGTTTTTGGGACAATGGCAAACTGACGAGTGAAGAACTTCACATTAACAAAGTCAGTCGACCTTTCGAGCACTTCCTTCCCATCGCGGAAAATGCCTTGCAGCAGTAACACCACCAAATTATTCTAAAGCGGTTTAATGAAGAATATAAAGGCTTGCACTGCTCGACCAATCTTTCGTTTACCGATATGAAGTTAATGTCGAGCAGAAACGACTGTTTAATGTGTTCAGTTGGCGGCAATTTGCTCAAAGCAACCGCAATGTCCATCGGCCCACGATAAATGATTTTATCACGGTACAATTGCCATTTGTGCTGTTTGACGATGTTGTGGGAGGAGCGGATGTACATACCGACCAGTTCCCTAAAAGTCAAATTAAGTCCAACTAATGTCCAAATTGGACAATTCGCTTACTGGTGGTCGCTTTTGTCTTTGTTTCCGTTCTGATAAGAGTCCGACAGAAAGCACATCGAGTAGGTGAAAGTAGCCTTAATTTATGGTTTGGTTAAAACGGCGTTTCGCTAAAGAAAAAGCTCTCCCACATTTGTGTCGTATGCGTTCAGCAATCGCTGTCGCGTCTGTTCTCCATCTGGGCCGTCGTAAAAGTTGTAAAATTCCAAAAGGAAATTTTCTGCCAATGTGCGCAATGATTCGTCGCGGCAGTAATAACCGGTCTGAAGAAAGGCAAAAGGGGGAATTTATCCCGCCAAAACGAACACAAAAATACTCGGAAGGGCGGAATGACCGTCGCCAAAGACGCGTCTGCGGTGCCGACCTCCGCCGAAGGTTGGATTGAACGTCCGTCCTTTTTTCAATTTTGATGAACCCAAAAACATTTCTCTAAAAAATACCAGATAGGTGACACGCGGGAAGTATTGATGAATTGCGCTTAAGAGAAGAGACATAAATTTGTGAATACTAAGCTTAAAAACAAACTTTGCGTAAGTGACAAAGTTGCATTGAAAGCTCGCCACGAACTCGTTGTTCTCAAAATGTACGCTTTCCAACGCCCAATTTTTCAACTTGGCCAACTCAGTAACGCGGGAAATCTGAACAAAGAATTAAACATCATTCAAAGATAAAGAGCACCCACCGCATTATTGGCCAAATCCAACTCAACGACATTTGGCGCTGCGTAGACGAGACAACTCACAAAATCCAATGTCCGTAAATTGTTGTTCTGGAAAAGGACTGGGTCACCCACAGTCTCCCATTAATTGAAACCAACCCGTTAGGACATTACACCCCAATGCTCTTAAAAACTTACATTTAAACGAATTCCACGGATAGAGGGAAAATTGCGGGCAACGAAATTTGCCACAGCGATCACCACGTGGTTGTGGATAAGTCCATAAGAAAGATGATTTCTTTCGAACGACGGGTCGTTCTGAAAGCTGCTCAAGTCGAGAGAGTTGGTCTGCTGTTTGAAGCGCTCCTTCACCACTTGCTAAAGAAATGAACATTGTTTATTTTTTAAATTTTGATTAAACCATTTTGAACTTTGTACAACAACAAACCTCAATTATCTGCCTGTTCGAGAAACTGATCGTCTCATATGTCGTCGGAACGCGTCTTGAGTAGATCATATACTTATGACTGGGGTTGTATTTGTCCGCAATCCGTTTCGACATCAAACAAATTGCTTGCGCATCGTCTTCCTCCGAAATGTAGAAGTTGAGGTCGCCGTTCTCAAGCATTCTTGGCGAAATTGGCATAAAGTGAGCCACGGAGTTGGACAACAATTTGAACACGTGATCCTTGCCAGAGCGAGACGCACTTTTAACCTAAATTAGAAAAAATGAATTAGAAGACCAACGCTCAATAAAAGAAAATCAGCGAGTCATACCGTAACGAGATAGATGAAGTCGCGTCTGCTCGAACTTGTTCCGGCCCCCGTCGTCCGCATCGCATTCTGATCCCTTCGAGTTATTATGTGCCTCTCGATCATGTTGATCATTTTCTTCGGGACGCCGCCTCTGTGCACATCTCTAGGCGGCTTTAAACAGCACATTATGTGAAACATAGGACATGAGTGAAAATAACCCTAAAACGGAGTAATCTGTTGCTGTTGTTGTCCTCCTCATCAATCTCGTCATACTTGGAAGCAATATCTGGGTCCAACGCCACAAATCGCATTGTTCTCGCCTTAACATCTTGCCGCAAACCGCGATAGTTGCTCATTCTGTCGAATATGTATGTCAGACTAATCTATTAATACCCACGAAATGGCTAAAACATTAAATTGATATGTTTTATACCAGGGTACGTAATATTTTTAAGAAATGTTCTATTTTGGCCCAATATTCTTATCTTGTTCTTATTTCATTATGTCCGGGAACGGGAATTTCAATAACCGGGACGGGGATTCCCATCCCGTTCCCGCCGATCTCTAGTTACGAGGATTTATAATATTTCAAAACGAGAAAATTTCGAAGCGAATTCTTAATTAATAGTTTTTTCGAATTCGTTCAACATATCGGGCTAAATTCTGCAGTTTGAACCAATCTTAACAAAACAAGCCACAATTTAAAAATTTTCTCGGCTTAGATTTTTTTTTGTCTTCAGCTGACCCCACAACCGAAAATTCTTCTTGTCGTCGGTCTGTTTCTTCCGCACAAAAAGCCAACCGCGTTCAGTTGCTTTAGCTTTATTTTTGTGGCGTTATCCCCAAATGAGTTCAAAATCTAATTAAAAACTCACCGACTCTGGTTCGAATTTGTTTTTTAATCTTTACTGTTAGCCTAACAAAAAAGTAGTTTCCTCGGACGCGATTCAATAAATTATTTATACGAATAACTTTCATTAGACATAACATATTTGTGCAGCATAGGGAAGGACTATAAATAAACAAAAAGTAATCTAATTGGTGTTTTCTCCACTACAAAGCATTCAAATGACATCACTGCACGAAATTGACGTCGAAATGGCACCATTTTAGATTTTCATCATAATCTTCTAAATTAATTGTGCTCAATGTTAAAATCACGAAGCGCAACCACTGAGATGGGGCGAAGAGATCAGAATGTTCAGGTTGTTCGACAGTATCATTTATCGCATGTGCTTCTAGCCCTGAGCAGCATAGCCTTTGATGTATGGGATTCCAGATGGCACTCGTCTCTGATAGGCGATGTATCTTTGCCCAAAGAATTCTAAAAATCTTGACGTAACAAAAGCGCAAAGCATAGTCAACAATACCAATCAAATATCTTTCTTCCTCCCATATTCTATCCTCAAAAAAGCGATAGGCAAAGAATGCATATGCCTGCGCACAGACCGGATTGCAGAGGATCAGCTGAGTGCCCACCGACCAAACCATCCACCCGAGGTAACATGAAAATTGGACAGTGCGTTTAGATCGCACAAAATGAAGAAAAATGTCTATTAGAAAGCCATTCACTCAAGGCCGACCTGGATGTCTGACGAGAGAGTAAACACCTTTTGTGCAAAGTTGGTGGTCTCTGTGTTTCCGAACCGCGATCTGCCTCGATTGTCAAACAAAAACCACAAAATAATTAAAGTTCTCACCTGATGTGTGAATCCGACGGAGGCGTGGCACATTGCCAATTTGCGAAAAAGTTCTCCAACAATGCAACAGAGAATCCCAAATGACGAAATGTACAATGAACAGAGGGCTAAAGAATCATTAAGAAAAACAATTACTAAATCTTTAAGTTCCGTTTTCGCAAAAACGCACATGGGAAGACCCAAGCCCTTGCCCAAAATTCAATCCAAGAACACATGGCGGCCGTCTGAACAGAAAAACAAAACAAATAAGTGAAGAAAACGACAAACCCAATATGCTGGGGAGTGATTGAGAAGGAAAGAGTCCGGCCGAAGTGATTCAAGATTGGTCAGGGCTGGAAAGTAACGAATTGGAATTGGGCGGAGAGGGGTGAGCTCCGCCCAAGGCGCTAGTGCCCTTCACCTGCTCCCCAGGCGTGAGTGCCCTTTCCCGACTTAAGCGCGAGTGCCCTTCCCCCGCCCTGGCGCGACACTGCCAGACTTACCGGTCATGAAAAATTCGGAGAAGTGAAAGAGAGTTAAAAAGTAGGCATAAACACAGAAAGTCAGTATGTGTAGTCCAGAGCCTCCATAAATTAAGGCGAAGGCGATGGACCATCCATTGACCACACCGAGCAAAAATGATTGGGTGTTGAACTACAAAAGCAAATTATAATTACAAAACATAAAACATTATCCACCTTCCAACGATTCCGGCTCATTGGAAGAGCGCAAAGGCAAACGATTGTCAGCACCAAATGGTGGAGCAATGAGAGCGAGAATATGCGCAGGTGGGGCTCAATGAGGGGGATGGAACAGTTGGGGAGAAGGAAGGCGAGAAGGGCGGCACGGACCCGGTGATCCGTCCAAAGAATGGACCAAATGCGCTTCAGAGTGAGATTGGAAGACCAATAACTGACCATTGGAAAGCGACTGACTGAAAGCAAAAATTGGAAGCAGAGAGAAAGCGAGCACGAATTTTCATAATACTAAACAAAATATCCAATTGCACTTTCATATCATTCGTTTCATACAGTGACCCGAATCAAACGATTTATTCATTATTATTCTGATTTACAGAGATCGTCGTCAGATAGAAAAAGTGAGACAAACGGTGAGAACATGGGAAAATTAGATAAAAAATGCTTAAATGTGGCAAGGGCAGTGGTAGTCGAATCCTCTTCAGTGCGTGAGAGATTATCCAATTGTTCGGAATTAACCACAGGGCCACTCACTAGCTTTCAATCAATTTACGACTTAATCAATTTGAGACGGCAACGTCTCGTCGTTTTCTTCAGTGCAACTTTCTCTCTGTTTTCCTTTCAATTCCAATGCAGGCTTAGAAAAATGTATTTTTTAAGCAAATGCAAAATGCCAACCAACCGTTTTTAGCGTCGTGTCCAACATCACATTGTGCTCCTTTAGTGAAGTGTTTGCATAATACCGCACAAAATCCACCAAAGAGGGGAACAACATTTGCGTGTTTGCAAAGCCGTAACCGCCACAGTGCTCAGGCGATGTGCGTGGATCCCGATATTCAATGAGACAAGAATGCTAAACTTTCCAAATACAAACGAATCATTTACACGCATTAAAAATCGATGCGTTTAAGGAATGACATTCGGCTTACCACATTTGCGTCCTTTGAAATTTCCATTGCGTAAAAACCAGGATGGGACGAGCTCGGCCGTATAAGAAACGCACCATCCTTTTGTTTCAAATTTGGCAAAAGTTTCAGCAATATATTGACAGCCTGCTCCTAAAGTTTTTCGAATTGAGTATTAAGCAAGAAATGCTCTTTCTCATCTCCCAGCCCAAAACACAATAATCACATTTGTCACTTGCCTTTGTAGCTCCCCGATGCCAAAGCCAACGTTCACAGTCCCATTCGGGCAATGGAAAATGTGCACGGATGAGAAATACACTTAAGATGACCGGCTCGGAATCCAACTGAAACTGTATGTCTGAACGACGAGAAATATGGAACGTTCAACCCAACGTTCACTCGAACAGTGGACCCACATTTATATCTCATTTTTTGCGTAGTACACTGACCCCCCCCCCCGCGAATAATGACAAAACCATTCGAATTCAAAGAGTACGAAAGGTTTTTTAAACAATACCGCTAATGAAACGGCCTCCAGTTGACGGTCGAGCTGTGCATGCGTAGTGTTCTGTTGCTTAGGCAATGACAAAATTTTGTCTCGACATTTGTCACGTTTCCTAGGAATATTTACTATATTAAACGAAATACCCGGACACAGAAAAAAGTCGGGTACGAATCGAATAATCGAAATTTAGCCCGAATAGTTCGAAAATTGCGGATTTCAGATATCGGATAGAGAAAATCCGTTGCTTGATTACCTGTACAATTTGAGTAAACGTGGCTTATGTTCTTCCAATTCACCGTTAAGATTGGACAAAGTTTGGCCAATATTTTGGAGCGCGGTGTTTACAAGTTCCTGAGCTTTTCCAATCTCTTCCATCCTAAATAAAGAAAGAAATTTTAAACGTTAACTGTTTTTATTAACCTTTCCTGCTGAAGTTCAATGTTTGCGCGCAGTGCCTCTCTGTCCCTTTCCGACAGCCCATCCTCAATTTCCATTCTAAATTCGTTCAATTGGCCAGTAAATGAACTACCAAAGTTAGGAATTGCCTCTTCAATTCTACAATTTTTCGTTGAAATATTTTTAGAGCTTCACAATACGCTGCAGTAGTTTGCTTTTTTCGCTGAAACTCATCTCCACTAATATTCATCTTTGAGAAGAGGGAGTCGTATCGACGAGATACACGATCGTACTCTGCATGGAACCCCTTAAACCAAGCGCAGAATATAAACTCAAAAAGCAGAAAAACCTCTAAACGACACTTCAATAAGTTTATTCGATGCATTTGACTGAATTTCGAGCTCGTCTAAATTACGAATGTATTAATAAAACAAATAAAAAACAGTTGATAGCTATCGAACAGTAAGACTTAAAAAACGCGCTTACATTCGCTTCGTTTTGTTCTCTTGCCACAAAATCAGGTGATGGGAGCGGATATAACAAACACATATCGAGTCGTTCATTGAAATCCCTCAGAGAGCACGTGCGGTAGAACTGAACGAGGGAGGAAATCGAGTCGAAGTCGAATGTGTCACGCGTGAAGCCACACTTGTCATTTTCAACCTTTTAAGAAATAAAAAACATTAAATTTCAAATTTAAGTGTATTTAATAACCAATATTTTTATAAGTTTGTTAGCTCCGGCAACACGTAATGTTAGGGTAAACTGGCCATTTGTTGAAGCATCCCGAACTGCAAAAGTCCCGTCCTGTTTATTCTTAAACAAAAAGCGTAAATAAAGTCAATATTTTTATTTTGAAAACCTCTAACGCTGCACTAATTATCTCCTTGTTGGCCGACCCCCAATACCAACATTTATCCGTAACATCAGCCACACTACCACTTTTATCAAATTGTGGGCCGCTTTTCGATGGTTCTTCATTTATTCGGGAGGAAGAAGGGAGTTCGGTGTCGGCTATTGAGTCGATAGAAGAGAGGGAAGACGAACGAGAATGGGAAGCACAATAATTTTCCAAGAGTACCGAAGATGAGGAAAGGTTCATCTAGAACATCACAGATTTTTGTAAATTAGGTATGTACATATGTATGTACAAATAACAAAACTTTCTGTTTAAATTTGGTAAATGGCAAAACTTTCCTGAAATTTTTTGGGGAGAGCGGGTGGGGGAGGGTCCGACGGTGCCGATAGGCGCCGTCGAGAAATAGTGCATTCTTCTAATATTTACTTTTAAAAGTATAATTTCTTTTTTCTCTCGGTTTGGCGCTCTGTTTATGAAAAAACTAAGAAAATTAAGTAAAAATAATCGAAACTCTAAAAAGCCACTGGTTTGCTTTTCTAGTGACTAATTTGTAAGTTACGATCGCGCCAAACCACCGGCGCCAAACTTTACGGATCCGGAAATTTGAGGCCGTCGGATCCAATCCCTAATTTGTAAGTCGGTGTATCATTTTTCTCTTTGCAGATTAAATTAATTTGCTCCAATCATTCCATCACGCACCATCATCAAATATTATAACATAATATGTCTTCGACAAAAAGGACTTGTTTAATTTGCAAACGAGATTATCCGAAGAATAGCCTAATAGCCCATATAGCAGAACATCTTAATTACAAACGTCACAAGTGTTCGGATTGCACTTTTCAGTTATTTTTTATTCATTTAAAAATTAAATTGTAATAAATTCAGAAGCGTGCTAATGGAAGCTATGGTTGACCATCAGAATAATACAACTCATAAAGTGGAATTTGATGTTAGTAAAGTTGGTAAACTTGAAGGCCGTCCGTTAATCTCTCCCCTCCAAAACAATTCGATTATAAAACATTACTCTAAAAATTTTAGGTCAAGAACTGGTACTTGGAACGCGTTTGTCAATTGGTCTATAGCGATTTTGAATATGCTCAAAAGAATGGCGAAGATGCAATTCGCAAATTCGGCTCTTCTTTCGGCGACAAAACGCGACTTACTGAAATGCTGAGAGTAGGGTGAGTACCTTTCATTGCACTTTTTAAATGCCAAAAGCAAATATAGCGAGGTCAAGGAGGAGGAGGACGATGGAATCGAAGTGATTGGGACTCGCGAAGCGGCAGCGGTGTCTATCCCAGTTGCCAGACGGTCCTTGTCTGAAGGCACTGAGCAACAGCCAAGCCCAACAAATGTCAAAACTCAAAGCCAGAGTCACGGAACTCCCAATCAGAGTCAAGTTTCTGGTTGTGTTCGACAGCAAATTGTGCACACTGTTAGAGCATCAAATCGCAACATTATTTCTCAACAAGAAATTGAAATAGTTCGTCCAAAAGATGCATTTAATGTTCAAACTGCTCCCGCTGATTCGTCAAATGAACATCCAAAGCAAGGCCAACCAACGGTATCTCATTGCTCTTATTGTTTGGAATGGCATTCAAATGAATTTAGGAACAAATTCTGGTAGAATTACAGCGACAAATCACTAAGGGTTTGGAGCGGAAAATATGCAAAATATGTCACCTAATGGTAGACAACGACTACAAATCGCAAAAGGAGCACGTAATTGGGCGGCATATGGTTGGCATTGATGAGACTAAGCGAGAAGAGAAGTTGCGTTGGAAGTTGGAACGTTGCTTTAAGCAAGAGGGCCATTTGCTGATAACAAACGACTTCCAGTGTAACATTTGTGGGCATGAGACGAAATACAAAGGTAATCGGGGGATTTGTACGTCTTAACCCACCCCGGGTCGGCATGTTTATTTGGTCCTCGTCGTAAATGGAAAAATATCCTTTAGAGACAAGGTACCATCACGTCTCAGCTGTACATACGGACTACCAATGGAATTGTGTGTTTTCTTCGTGTGATTTTGTGGTTCGAAGTAAAAGGCATTTTAACGGCCATTTGAATGTGTGTACTTCGAAAGCTTTTTTACAGAGTTCATTAATATTTGGGCCAAATATTAGCGAATATTGTTTTTTAAAAAATCGCAATTAGCGGTGATTGGGTCTCCGGGTTACGACTTCTTTTTTTTGTTGTTGCTTGTTTTATAAAAGAAAAGGGCCTGAAATGTAATTTCTATTTCTCATTCCGTTTTCAATTTCAGAGTTGGCATGAACTGAACTTGAACCAATTGGAAGGTGAAGCGAAGGATAGTTTCATTATGATGAACAGCGACTTCGAACTTAAATTGACGCCGCTTGTTCGTAAATGTTTTCCATTTGACCTTCCGAGTCCGAATTCTGGCGGAGAGGAGGAGCGGAGGAAGAAGACAAGAAAGAAAAGTGGTGGCGGAATGGGCACTGAAGATGCGCTCGTGGACAGTGTGGTCTCAAAGTAAAGCACGCATAAATTCGCGTGAAATACTAGTGAAGGCCGTCATTTGGGGTCAGGACCGTAGCCAGGGGGTGTCTCTTATACACATCTAGATGTGTATAAGAGACAGGTTGTACGCAGGCGCGTATGCAGGGGGCAGGGGTAGAGGCATCCCCCCCCGAAATGTTTTTTGAGTCAAAACCATAAGTGGGACTTTTGTTGGGCCAATATCCTTAACAAATTCCATCAAAAATTCAAAAGTTTTGAGTCAAAATTCAAATGTGTTTCGGTGCAACACTGTATGTATCAATCTTTGGAATTCCTAATTTTTTGGCCTTGCCTCTGATTTTGCAATTGTTTTCAGTTTTATGCCAACTCTTGGTCACTCCACACTGAATCGTCCGAATTCCAATCAGGCTAGAACACATCAAAATGGGGAGATGGATGAATATGAGAGCTCGTCCGGCTCGGACTATACCGATTCGGAACGTGAATCGAAGTCTACAAAACATAGCGGTTCGAAAGGAAACAGGGAAAGGGTAGAATTGAAGCAGAATTCGTCCATTGACAAACAGCAGACAAAACGGGAACTCGGTAATGTGATTTACATGTGATTTACACGAAATCCTGCCTTATATTTCTAATAGACATCGAGAAAACGCGAACTACGCCTTCCTGTTCAACCCCAAAAACCGCAGCTATTTCTGATGCTAGAAACGGGAGCTTCTACTCTTGCCCCAAAAACATTCATAGGACCAGAATGCGGAGGATGTCCGAGCATAGAAACAATTATCACAATGACAGTCGGTGGCGACGTGTGAGACGGGGCTTTAACGAAGCATCCTCCAAAGGACAGAGGCATGCGGCGAAGAAACAAAAAATGGAGGAAAACTCGGACAGTATCGTTTACCTTCATCGTTGAATTTTTATCTTTTGTCCAGTTTCCATATTGTCAATCTTTTATTTTAATTTTATTTGTTTATGCAACGGATTGACTGATTGTTTATATAGCATTCATCGGTAATTAAAAGAGGTTCAAATCGTATTTTTAAACGGAGTGACCGTAATATTTATGGGAAAAACAGTCCGTCCACGGTCGGGTACAGTACCAAAAACACAGCTAAAAAAACAGCACGACAGACAAGCACTTGAAATTAATCTCGAATTTAGTTTTGGCATAATGAACTATGGCATATCAATGTTTAAAGTTTGTTGGCATAATGAACTTTATTGGTAAATTTCTACAACTAACGGTTTAGTTCGGCCTATGTCAATGCTCACCTGCTGCCTTCCAAAAACAAATTACGAATTGATGTTTTACGATTTTTTTTGGTCTAAAAATTAAAATTTTCTTAAAATGAACTTTGGGAGCGCTTGATGTGTTACTTACCTTAAATTTGGAGCGTCCTTACACCAAAAATAAATTCATGGCCTCGAAATGTTCAACGAAAATACATCAAATGTTTGAGATGCCTGAAAACGCACATTCCCAAAGCGATCGGCCATTAGAGGCTCCTTCTCTGCTGGCGCTAAGCGCCGAAATTGTGGCTATCAATGCCGAACATTTGCTTGTCCTCAACAAACGCTTTGGACAGACCGGGTCGTCGTCAACGGCACAGCCATCCTCTTCGAAATTTACACACAGTTTTTCCCGAGTGGTGGGGCTTAGAGACCAGGCAGCCGAACAATCACTCATCCAGCACCAGACCGCAATCAAACAACCAAACACAGGTTCTTTTGTTTTTATCCGGGAACCGAGTCGGCCCCACGATTTATACGACTTGGAGGGGTCAGAGGAAATGGTTTGGCAAAATTCGTTTTGTAATGGGGAAATTGGAAATGTTTTGATTTATGTGAGCTCCGGTTGCTCCAATGTCACAAATAAACTTTTCTATCCACAGCGGAACCACTTGGTTTTTTGCCGGAGACTGCGTCCAATTTGGTGCTGCACAATTTGTGTGACAAATGGCGTCGAAAGGACAGTGCGATGAGTCCGGAAGAGATTGACAACGCTATGCAGCCCTTTTATGACGGCGTCCAATATCCCGTGACGGCCATCGATTTGTCGAATTTGCAAATCACCGACCGAATTTTGGCTGCACTTCTGGTCAATCAAAGAAATACGCTGACTTCTCTGAATTTGTGTAGCACAAAAGTTTGTCAGCAATTAACACTTTTTTTCTAAAACCCGAAGTTTTAGGGTGTAAACGCTGTCGGTGTGTGTTCTCTGCTTCAGAAGTCCAAAGTTCGTCTGGCCAACTTGCGCTCGCTGAAGCTCAACTCCACCGACCTTCTTCGAGTGCCCAAATGTCGTCGTTACCATCCTTATGTGCCAGCTTTGGAAATGGAAAGTGTCGGGTTAGATCGAGCACTGAACGTACTGATTAACAACATTCCGCCTGCGCATCACAACGACGACATTGGTAGAGCGGCGACTGGGTCTGACCGTCGCGGACGCCGGAACAGAGTTTGGACGGAGAACTTCACTAATGAGTTGCTGGTTGACGAGGCAGACGAAGTGAAATTGCGGGCTATCGTAGAGTATGACGAAGCTCAGATTCACTCGCCACCGCAATTCGTACAGTTCTGCACAGAGTTGGAGCATCTCTACCTTGTACAGGTAAGTCATTCGTGCATTTTTATCTTTCTGCGACTCATTTTTTTTGAAATAGAGGGTAGCCCAAAATAAGGGAATACGAACTGAACCCCTTGACATTTTTCAGGGACTCGGCTTTAACATTGAGGATGAAACTCGCGCTGCATTTTTAGTCAGGATTCTAGCTGAATTGAAACACGTGCGCACTTTGGTCTGCCTTCGATTTATTTGTGACTAACAAATAAGCCAGCTTTTTGTTTTAAGGATTTGTCCGAATGGTTACTAACCGATTTCACAGCACTCCAAAAATTGGAAAACCTCACCACTTTAATTCTTTACGACATTCATAATCTGGAGAGTTCCATCGACACATTGTGCCAGTTTGAAACGTTAAGGTAAATTTCTGCATTGATTTTGAACTTTTCCTTTAATTGTCTATTCAGAGACCTTGACCTGTCTCAGAGCGACCGTTCTTCCAGTGGCATGTACGCTCAACCGGTGACGGCCCTTCACAAATTGGTTTGTCACCTGCCGAAACTGCAGTGTCTTGACATTTCCGGCACAAATCTAACGACTTCACCGTCTGAGAATGATCGGCCATTCCGCGGGTATCGTTCATTTGTTCTAACCTAATTTTAATCTGTTATTTACAAATTATAATCGGTGATCTGAGATGTTTAGTGCCGGTACGCTTGACAGTGACATACCGGGATTGAGTTTTCTGAAGAAACCGCTGAAATATTTGGGCATATTCAACTGCGAATCGAGCTCCCAGTACAAAAGCATTCCAGCAGAAAAGGTAAGGCTTCTCTATTCATCCATTAAAAGTTGAAATTTTAAAATTAATTGTTCACAAAATTGTCTATATTACAATAACAAAAAAATTCGATAGCATTTAAATTAGTTTTTCAAACTTACGATCCAGGCTCAAATCCCCTCCGGGACATTTAGTTAAATTTTTATATTTGCTTCATACCCACCCAAACCAAACAAAGTCGGTATCAATCGAAAGTGTTGGGTGAATAATATTTAGAGAAAAAAGCGCTCTTTTCGTTGCGTTTTTCTAGTGAATATTTGAGATGGATACGAAGCATCTAACAAAAGTTTTATGCGTCAAAGTGCGTTTTTGAGTTGGGTATAGAGCACGCCAAATTGATCCATGTGTCCTATCTAATGTTTATTCATATTTTGTTCTCAAGATCAGTGGCGATCACGGAGAGGATCAGGTGCTGACTGCGATGGAAATGTATTTGGAAAGACCCAAGACGATGCAGGTGGTGCTCAACGAAAGTTATCAGTTGTACCGTTTTGGCACAAATTTGGTTGGTTATTGTTAATGATTTCGTGCACAATCAGCTTTTTTGAAGCACCGCCAAGTGGAGGCCCTTCACCTCGTGTTAAAGTCCATGTCTTTGCATCTTAGCAACAGCAATCTCCAAATCGCCGGAAGTGCTTCAATGTTCTACATTATACGTCTGTTTGTTTCTTTTTGCTCTAAAAAATTTTACATTTTGTTTTAGGCACTGTGAAAATGAATTGGTACACTCGACGAAAAGTGATTTTTGCCCTGTTAAGCGGTTGGATTTATTCGCATTCACAAAGGTTAAGTAATTTGTTTTGTTAGGCATGGAGAACCATTTGGACGAGCAGGTGATGGTGCGCAACTGCTGCCTCTGTTTATGTCAGGTGTGATCACTTTTTGAAAAGGAGCGAAATTAAATTTACTGGCACTCGAAATTTTGAAAAAATTGATTTATAGTTTGACATTCCGCAAGACATTATGTTCAATTATGGACGCGTTGCCAATTTGTTGGTCAAAGTGCTAGAAACGCACAGCTCGGATTCGCTCACGCAACGCATTGTCGTGTTTTTGCTAAATTCAATGGCTTGTCATGTGGAAGGAGGGCAGAAGATCGAAGTGGGCGAGATTGGAGCCATTGAGGTGCTTACACCGTTTTAGCTACACTTTTGCCATTTTGGCAATTTAAATATATTTTTTTAATTCCTAGTTTTTTAGGTAATTCTTCAACAAATTGCGCGTAAACTTCAGGCCAACCAATGTGACGATGTGATGGACACTGCTTGGAGCTTTTTGTGGAACATCACAGGTGGGGTCTCAACCGTCGACTAGATGCTTTTCCATCTGCCCCCCCCCCGCCGACACGTATCGGTATCCAATAGCTGCATTACATTTAAATTGTTTCAGATGAAACGCCAGCAAATTGCGACCGTTTTCTGAAGGCTGAGGGGCTCACCTTGTTCCTCCGCTGCTACACAAAATTCTCCACTCAAGTGGAGTTAGTGCGCAACATGATGGGTCTTATCGGAAACATTGCGGAAGTGTACGAATTACGCGGAAAATTGATGCACGACGACTATTTAAAGATATTTTGGTAATTAATAAGAAAATGCCGTTTAGCGGGTGGCGTCCATCCAGTCTCCCACCCTTTTGGAAGTGGCTGGCCTTTACTGGTTATTTTGGCCATGCCTTAAAATTGGGCTTTTTGCTGTTAAATCCAACCAATCCTTTCGAATGAATCGTTATCTCTAATTATTCTTCAGTTCTTTGCTTGGCAATCTGAGCGACGGGATTGAAATTTCGTACAACAGCGCCGGCGTACTGGCACATTTGGTCAGTGACGGAGATGAGAGATGGGAAGCAGTGAATGCAGAACATTCGCGGCGCCATGTCAGCGACCTGATAGTGCAGGCAAGTGGATTCATAAGGAGAGATCGAACCGATCAGGCTTTGAATGCGATTCTTGAGCGACGAAATTTTGGCGCATCAGAGGCATTCGATCGGGCCTCAAGTCTGGTTTTACAAACAACATCCTCTTCTAACTTCCTACTTTATTTTGTACATAATTTTTTTGCTCAATTTATCAGGCGACTGAGAAGTGGGATCTGAATGCGCGTCGCTACATCAATTATCGCTCTTTCAAGCCAATCCTTTGTCTTCTGCCCCAATGGCACGCGGACGGCTCCCAACAGTGGGCCATCTGGGCTTTGGCAAATTTGACCACCACCGACCGTGCCAAATATTGTCGTTTTGTGGTTGAGGAGGGCGGTGTAGAATTGGTGAAACAGCTGGTCAAACACCCACAGTCCACGCGGGAAATTCGGAAGTTGGCCCAGGCAGTGCTTGATAACATCGAAGAATGGTGGGCTCTTGATTTTGGATGCCCCCCTTCCCGCCATCCAAATAAATTTGTGTCCGTTCATATTGGGGTTTTTAGGAAAAGAAGTGACGATGTGAACCATGCTGATCAACAAGAAACGACAACTGATATAAATGACCCCTGAAGACCAAGCGAAGGGCGAATTAATGCACTAACAGTAAATATCTTTCTCTGCATTTCTTTCTTCCATTTTTGTGGACTAACAGAAAAGACAAAATTTATGCTTATGATGATAACCATGGCCCAAAATGATCAAATTTTGTTTGTCGAATATTTCTTAAATTATCAGAAGAATGTACATTTAAAACAAACGATTGGTTTTGTTAGTACAATGCATCGCATTGAAAAGTTTTAGAACAAGTGAAATTTGTCGAATACAGCAATTAAAATCCGTTCTTTTGTTTAACCAACGGAGGGACCTTTAAGCCGATACCTCGGCGTACCGCCGCTTCTTCCTCCCAGCGTTGGCGTCGATGTGCCTTCTCTGCCGGCTGCGTGTCGGACCACCTGGTCGAAGAATGTGCACAAAACCATCCGGTTTGTGGAGCCGGGCGCAATTGACTTCCGCGCGTCCAGTGTAATGTGCTCGTAAGAGCGCAAAAGTGATGAATTCTCACGCGTACGACCTGAAGACTGATCCGCACCCGTTCCTGGGGGAAATGTGCAACCATTGAGCATCCATAAATAATTTAAATGCATGAGCTTATTGTTGATTCCGAATAACTTCGACCCCTTCAACACACGGGTTGAAACAAATGTAAAAAACAAGACCCACCAACAATGAGAATGGGAATGGTGTACACGCGATCCATGTCCAGAGCAATAAAGCGTTCCCCGCTTCCTCCGTCGAAGCTCTTCTCCGCCGAGACGATGGAGGAAGTGTCACTCATGCTCAAGTTGGGCGATGATACTAATCGCGTGGAATTCAGGCCATGACGACGATGACGAGTGCTGTAGGAATTGGGGATGTCAAAAGAACACATCAATCGGTTAAAAACTTCATTTGTTTTATTTCCTTTTCTTGCGCTTTCTCCAACATACGTTTGCGTGTAGAGAAGATCCAACCAAACCGCCAAATTCTGCTCACTTCGCACGTTGTTAAGGTCGTGTACCAGTACGACTCCATCTGCACCACCCATGAAAACGGCACTTGCCGTCCGATGGTTGTTGGAACCGCCCACGTCCCAAAACTCGAGCAGTTCAGTCGCCTCATTTGGCGTTCCGGCTTGGTACTGGTGCGGGAAAATCTGCAAGACTTATATTGTCGAATTAAAAGACGGAATCTTTGCTGGACAGAAAGATTCAAAAAACAGTGTCACCCCAACATCCAACCCGCCTGAATGGTGCAGCCGAGTGTGCTCTGCGGCGGGGAGTCAATTCCGCAAAGCGAATTGATCAAAGAAGTTTTGCCGATGGAGGAATCGCCAAGGAAAATGATCTTGTGATGGCTGTTCATCCCCGCATAATTGACACGGTCATTAATAAATAGCCAAAATGTTCAATAAGTAGCAGTATGGATAGTGGACTTTGGCTTACTCAAATTACTCTTTTTAATTTTATCGACTCTTCCGAAAGATAACAAATAATAGTAACGATAAAAGGGCTAAACAATCAATCCAAAATACAACGATAAAAAATATTATAATAATAAATATCGTCAAACCGCCACTAATGCTTGTAGGAACAAATGTGAACTTCCAATGGACAACTGAAAATTAATACGATTTAATAATTTAATTACGAAATGCCAAACCCGACCCGTCAGGATGCAACCGATGAAAAAAACAATCGCTTCGGAAGGCCCTTCCCACGCATTTTTGTGCAAATTCCGCATTTACGGTGGGCCATTTTCGCATGGACACAGAGCTTCGCTCGACGGAGAACATTTGATGTTGATTACGCAAAAAAGTCTGCAGCCCTTTGTCCTGCTTGTCCAGCATTTGCCGGTCGGTGGTCGTAAGAAGCTTTTGTGCCAACAGTGACAGTGAAACGCTTCCGCCACAGCGCCAGCCGCTGAAAATTGTAAAAAATTAATTTACCTCAAAAGAAAAAAAAATTTATGCTGACTTTATGTTTTCTTTGGGAGCGTTTTCAATGAGAAAGTTCGCAATTCGCTTTATTAAGTCCATCCTATAATCTGGCGGCAGTTTGGAGCAATTCCGAACCTGAATTTTTTTTAAATGAATTATTTTTCTGGCAATTTTTGCCTGTTCTTTTGATGGACGTGGCATAAAACAGTCCTTTTTGCCAATTTTTGCCAAGGAAAGAAGACCAGCGATGACAGACTCAACGCGTTCTGTCGATCCAAGACCCTCTGGTGGGACAAAGCCGACCAAACATTTCTGAAGTTAATTTAGTCGATAACCGGGATTATACTGGTTCAAAAACTCCCAACTGCGAATATAAAAAAAGAATTTACCCGTTTCCGAGAAGGAATTTTCAGCTGGTCAACCTCCACCCGAAACCCAAGTTGAAGACAAATGTGTTCGATGTAAGCGAAGTGCTGATCGGCCATTCCTTTCGGTGCGCCTGCCGCCAAAGCCTTTTCGGATGGCATTTTTCGTGAGTATTTGCCAAAGAAATCGTAAGTGCAGCATGGGAGGAGGAAGAAATTACATCGAAGTCTGAGCGACATATTTGGATTAGTTCAGTTCGTTTTACTATAACAAAAACGAAAACCTTGCAGCGATCACCGGGATCCAAGGTGTAAGTTCGTCACTGTGATTGCCGACGAGAAAATCAACGTCCTTCAGATGTTCAGCAACGGAGTCGTAAGAAGACGGGTCAAATACCGTTTCCCTTAAATCCGCTCCCTGCGCCCGAAACTGCTTCCAGATATTTCTTTCGCGTACGTCCAGACCCAACCCCCGAAAGCCATGACAGCTAAGCAGAAAGACGAGCAGTCCATTGCCACAGCCAAGATCAGCAAACTGTTTACTGGGCCCTATGCCGTACTTGCGCCAAAGTTCGAGGAGGTAAGCGACAATACCGCAGTCCTCATAAACGAATTTGTTGGGGTCAGTCTTCTCAGTCCAATTCTGTAAAAGGCGCATCCGTTGTTGGGAATTGTTTCTTGCTATTACTCGTCATGAAAAACCGACCGAAACTATCTTCCTTCCGTACTTGTCCTTAATTTCTTGGTATTTGAGGCAGTACATCTCATCCAAAAGTCTGTTAGACCCTGTCTTCAACATCACCGTTTAACAAACCAGTAAAGCGAAGGACCTTTCTTCAAAATTCTAAACGTAAATTGATTTATTGGACAACAAAAAAAATATTTTTGAGTAAAGCAACAAAATTGTATCAATCAATGCGATGGATAAAAGAAATTTGTCAGAATTGAAGATATTTGTATCGCTTTGTTGGTACATTGTGCTCAACATCCGCTTGTCTCTGATACCCGTACTCTTTGAGCAATTCTTCGGCATTTGGCTGATTCCGTTTTGAACGTGGAAAATTGTTTTCGACTACTAAAGAGTCAGACTGAACAGGTGGCGGGGGAGGAGGCGAAGAGAAAAGCGACGCATTCGAATACGACGAATAGGTCGAAGACGGCCGCAAAACGTTCTGACTCGACGAGAGAAATTGTTGACTTCCATCTAAAGAACAAATATGTAAATTGCTATTGTATAGAAACCAAAAAAAATGATAGTATTTTTTTTGTCCGAAGAGCTTGATTTGTTATCGGTTTGTTGACTTCACAACAAAAGTGATTTCAGTGAATGCGAATGGTTTGGATTATTCGGGCGCATTTTTATACAAACAACATCAGCTTACACAAGTCCTGCAAAAACTAACGGAAATAAGTGGGCGTTGAAGCAGCAAATCTAGGCTGTTCTTGTTGAGCTGCGGCCCGAGTCGCTTCTTCTTTTTTCTGTTGGATTTGTCGCTTTTGTCGCATGATTTCCTGCATTGTTATTATTTTCTTGGCATAAATCCGCACTCCTTGCAAAAATTGTAAAGCACCCCTCGAAACGCATCTTTCGGTCGAAAGTTCGTCCAAAAACTCGACAATCCAATATTCATTCACCGGATTTCGTTTTGCTTTTTCTGAAGAGGTAGAAAACTGTTGAACGATTTCTTTGACGACTCCAAAAGAGCTGAGATATCCGAAAATTGCAGGTTCAGACAAGTCGTTACGGGCTGCTTCAGCAATATTGTATACGATTAAAACCCGGCGAGACCGAAACAGCTTCGAGCAGGGGGATTGGTCGTTAGATGCAGATGCCACAGTGTGTACTATCTGAATAAGAACGCAGATAGTGAAACTTCACAAATAACAATGCCGTTATCCCAAACCTCGCTAGTTGGAAAAGCCGGTCTGACATCGATTTTGTGGTGACCAATGTAATGAGGCCGAGCATTCAGAATTGCCTGCGCCGATGATGGCGAGGCATAAGTAATAAAGCCGAAGCCACGACTCACTCCGCTTTCTGGATCCTTCATAATTTGGCATTTCGTGATTTCCCCGTAAGCAGTGCAATATTTGTAGATGGTGAACTCCTCTAAATCACTTGTCAAGTTGTTTATAAAAATTCTATTTGTCGGTTGAGACGTTTCGGCGATTTTGGGATCATTTTCAGAAGAAATATATTGTGACATTCGCTCTGAAACTGGAGTTTAAATATTTCTTCCGAGATAGCAAATTACTAGCTGTTTTTTTACTTGCACCTGACGTAGCAGAAAAATTTTCGAGGGGGGGGGGGATCGGCTGAAGAGCAAAATAAACCGTTGCAGTAAGAAATTTCTACGTACCAGAAAACACGAACCCCAAAATGCAATTGCAAACGTGCCCCAAAAGCTCAAACAACGAAAAGGCTATCGTAGGTATGTCACCGGTTAATTTTGGTAATCGGTTAATTCTGGAATAAGCCGGTCAATTTTGGAAATTCTAAAAGTTAAAAGCTTGAAACTCTTGATCTTACAAATTAGGTAAGGTGTTTAACAGAAAAAAGCATTTTTTTATGAATAAATTTCAAAACTTTAGTGATCTTGGCAAGAAAAATTCAAAAATTTTAATTTTAATGCATTTTCTTAAGAATTTTCGAAATGCCGAAATAGGCACAAAAAATCTTCAGGTGCCTAAAATAGGCTTATACACGAGCCTATCTTAGGCTCGAGAAGTTTTAGGGCTTATAACTTAATTCAATTGGTCTCTACGCAAAATTTCAGATTCGTGCATTAGAGAGCGAGAGAAGTTGATTAATATGTATGTAATTTTATTGAATTCTAAAAATGACCTTAAACTACATTTTTACCCTGATCTCTACGTAATCGATCTTTGAAGGTATTAAGCAAATTATGTGCCCATAATTTCAGAAGAGATCTGGATTTGTTTCGTTTTGATTGGGTATAATAAATTCCGACGTATTTGTAACGCTTTTTCCACTTTTGCCGGTCACGCGCATTTGAAACATTTGTAATTTGCAGCTTATTGTTAACATTTTAATTTAATTTACCTATCTGGAAATGCCCAAGCGCTCGATTGGGTCGGAGGACAGTGAGGATGATGAACTTCGAGCAAGTTCAAGTGGACCTTGTAGAGACTCACCGCTTGCCAAAAAACAAAGATACATCGAATTTGAGCCGATTAGAATTTGCAGCATAGGCAGTGTGGTACGACAATAATCACTTTTGAAAATTTCGAAAATATACCTAATTTTGCGTACATGAAGAAGGAGATCGACAACTGTGTTTTGCGTGCTCAGCACTACAAACTTTGCGAGAAATTTCGACTAAAGGAGAAAATCAGATTAGATTTGGAGAAGCGCATTGAGGGTTTTGAGCGTCGTCAGATCCAAGATGATGCTGTTATGTGTATCATCAACCGCTACTGGAACAGAGTATGTTGTTGGATTAGTCAGCAAAAGAATAAGGGGTTGGGGGAGCTCTTCTGCTTACAATTCAGCATTGTTTTTTAGTTAGACGAGGAAATGCAACTTTTGTTACAACGATTGGATGGTGGAGCAACAACAGTACAGATAGATGCGGAAATGAAAGGTTCGAAATCGAGTTAGTTTTGTAGAGTGCTTTGTTATTGGTCTGAACATTTTTTTGATCAAGATGAAGCAGCGAGCAGTAGTCAGCACGACGACGGACACTTCCTTTCTGTACTCGCCCAATGGAGTTGCGAGGAAATGGATGAGAAATTGAAACAACGCGTCGAATTCAGTCAGCGTTCACTAGCCAAATTAGTGCAGGCGTTCAGTCGAATTGGCGAGCAGAACGGACGTATAATCACGATCCTGCAAGGTTATTTGGCGAGTTGCTGGACTGTGGCCACCCAATTTTTAGACGATGATACCCACGATACTGACATCAATGACGAGTCGAACCTTATCATTGGAGAAAAGAAAAAAGGCAATCGTTGTACATTGAATTTACTTATTAAGTTACTTTTTAGTGGAAAATTCCACGGTTTCGCCAGGGACTGCTGATGAGGTTAGGACAACGGTTGAAGGTGGACTAGTAAAAAGGGTCAGCAGCGCAACGCTGAACATCGACACTGAGCTTCGCAAGCAAACAAGAAGCCTACTAGAGGAGAATAATCGCTTGCAAAAATTGCTGACAGAGTTTCAATCAAAAAACCATCGCTTGGGCATAAAGGCATTAAAATTGAAACGAATTGTTAGTAAAAAATGTTAACATTTACAGACGACTTCTTATGATGACAAAGTAACGATGATGGCATTACGGGTTGACTCACTGACCACTGAAATCGAGGACCTTCGCTATCGGCTGCACAAATCGATGCAAAGAGAAGAAAAGTTGGACTGCAGACTAGCCGAGGTCTGAACTGAAAGTTAATTTGACGAGAGTTTTGTCAGTTAATGAGCATTCCAATAAAAAGAAATTTCAGTACATCAAGAAGCAGGATGCATTGCAAATATCAACAACAACAGCTGTACGTTCTGAAGCGGGAGAACCTCAGCTGAATGGGACGGGCGAGGAACTGGCCAGTCTTAGCAAATCTAAGGTGGTTTTTGTAGACCTTGATGGGATACTTTGTGCTGATTTCATCCTTTAACTACAGTTAGATGAACTGCAGCAAGAATTGGAGATCCAAACAGAATTGGCCTCCAACCGACTGGCGGAATTGCAGGAAATGACGGAAAGGAACAAATCGCTGTCGGCTGATGTGGAGAATTGCAAAATGAAGGTTGAAATGAAAGTTATAGTTGAAATGGGAACAATTAAATAGTTTTAGTTAAGCAATTATTAGCGAATTTTGTTAATTGGTTTTTAGTTGAAGTACATTTGCTCTGATGATGTAAAGAATTCGACTGAGTACAAATGTTTACAGACGGCCTTCAACTCCCTCTTTGAAGATAGCAAACTGCAAAAGTAAGCTAATAAATTCGGTTTGCAGCTATCCTTTAGAATAAAGTTAAAATTTTGATTCTTAAAGAAAAGAAGACGAAGAATTGAAACAGCAAATTGTTCAATCGAAGCAGACATTTGAAGAACAGATCAACTCAATCAAGGTTTTTAGGGTTGGATACAGACTAAGGATTTTTAGCTTAAGATCGGATCGAAGATCCGGCTATTCGGAAACTTGTCGTAATTCTCAACCGGTTTTGGCCGTGCTGCTTGATCCGGGAAAATCCCTTTTTTTTAATACTGTGATATTTTAAAGGCTTGTAGCGGAATTTTTACATTTTAAGCGAGGATAAAATGTTAATAAATCTTAGAACGATAATTTGATTGCATTGGATCGCCTTCAACAAACTGTGATTGAACTAGACAACGATCTGAACACCGCTCGTCGCGAGTACGAAAATGTTTGCGTGGATTATGAAGTGAACACCGCTTCGCGTGAGCAGGCGATGCCCATCAACGAACAGATGAATGCGTTGATGAACTCGCTGAACACTCAGAACACGCAATTGAAGCAGGAGGTTGCTCGCTTGAAGCGCAAATGCACCGAAATGGGTGTCCAAATTCAGATGGTGAAGGCCGAATATTGACATAAATTTGTTCATTTGAGTCAATTCCAGTGCCAGAAAGAGCTGGATGGAGAACGACGAGTAAACAACGAGAATTATTTGATCATCAAATTGGAGGATGAGATTACACCTGGCTCTGCCATGGAAGGAGGAGGGCACAACGCTGAAATGGACGGCCCGTCACCAATTTTGGACGGGGTTGACGTAAAGAAGGAGGAGCCGCCGGACACGACAAGTCAAAACGGACAAAACAGTGATCAGGTTCCGCTAAAAGCACTTCACTTGAACTATCTTTTCCTTCTTACAATTAGCATCGGAACGCTATTGCCTTTTCACCACCACCGCCAACAGATTTGGCTGAGGCACAAAAACTTATTCAACGTCTTCGGTTGGAACGCGACCGCTATAGGGATAAATTGCGTGCATTGGCACGCGCTGATCTCAAGGAGAAACGAAAAATTTGGAACGAAGAGCAGCGGAGGAGGCTGAAGCATTTGGAGGACCAATGCGAAAGGCTTCGACGGGAATTGCAGTCCGCCAAGCAGGAGGAGGACGGTCTGATGCAAGAGATGGAGTCCACTGGGCAGGCTTTTGAGGAGTTGCAGGAACAGGTTGTCTTCGGACAGAGTAGTTCCATACATTGTCGATTGAATGATGTCTTGAGCTGTTCGTTTAACTAGGCCTTTTATTTCTTTGCATTAAAAAACATTTTCAGCACCAAAAGTTGGTGGAACAGTTGAGAGAAAAGGACGATGTGAATCTGAAGTTGATGAGTGAGCGCATACGAAGCACACAGGCTCAGAAGAAAATGCGGGACGAGAGGGAGCTGCTTGACCAGAGCGTTCAATCGCTGGAGAACCAATTGGCCGCTAAATTGCTTCATTGCCAGCGGTTGGAGGAGAAAGAGCGAGTACTCACCGAAAATCGGATGACATTAGAGCTCGAATTGAGGCGCGCATTTGGGGAAATCGCGATAGAAAAGTTCAATAATCCTCTTGGGTTCAGAATCCGAGACCAGAACAACGAAACATTGCGCAAAAAGGCCATGGAATTTTCACAGCTGGCGACTGACCTTCGCTTGAGGTTGGACCGACAGGACATTCAGTTCACTGAGCTTCGCGAGGTATGGAAAATGTATATTTTAAATTCCGACTGGTCCAAAACTTCGAGTTTGGCACTAAAAATCGGGTCACATTCTTCAACTGATTGCATTCACTTATTTTTAAGAGTGTAATGAAGAAAGCATCTTCGTACGAAGCGAATGCCAACAAAATCAAGCGTCTTGAGGAAGAGAAGAGTTCGCTGAAGCGTAAACTGGAGAGGGCAAAGCGAATGGAAAAATATGAGAATGTGGACGAACTGCTTCAGGAAGAGAATCGGATTCTGAAGGTGAGTGAACGAAACGAGACAGCAGTCTTTTTACCGAATCAGTCGTTCTGGATGGTTAGGAGAGTGGGGATTGTGACTCGGTCCATTTAAACCAACGAGATTTTCTTCAATTTAACGCGTGCAGGAGTCTCTGACATGTCCAAGTTGCAAAGTGAACCGAAAGAATGCCATCTTGGACAAGTGTCGCCATGTGTTCTGTTTCGAGTGCATCCGTCTGCGTTATGACAATCGGCGGCGGAAGTGCCCGAAGTGCAACGCCGCTTTCGGTGCAAATGACTTCCATCGGATTTATCTAGAATGAAGGAGGAAAGGGGAGAGAGTCGGGACTGCTGAGTGATTCAGTTTGTCTTTTTCCAACTTCCGCCAAATTTTTAATTATTGCAACATTTCATATACATTTTGGCACCATGTGTAATAAAAACCATTGAAACAACCCCATTCTTCAATTTTAGGACCAGTTTATCTTTTCGGCACCCGTCCCGTCTTCCCTTCCTCTATTGTGATTTAGCTGATATTTCCCCCCCCCCCTGTTAATTTTTATTTTATATGACTGGGATTTATATGCACAAAAAAGGCCATAACATAATGAATTCTGTGATATAATGAGTTGTAAATACCAGTCTTAGTTATTGCAATATCTGCACAGTCCCATTAAAATGGTAGGGTTAGACTAAAGCCGAGAAGTCTGCCTTCATTGAAACGCATTTTGAAGAATTGCGTGAATATTCTCGAATTGTATAAAACTTATTTGCATGGCTTAAAATGTTCACGTCAATCAGAAAGTGCATTATTTAAACGCATTCTTTGCACTTAAATAAAGACAATAAATAAAGGGGTCGTTTCCTGTCAGAGTTCGTCTCTCAGCTCCCTTTGGTTTCCGCCCATCAGATGGGCTGCCATCGGACATCCGGACATCGCCGACGGGTTCGTCGACGCGAAGTCGTGCTGAGAGAAAGATACCTAACTGAATAATCGAAGGATTTTGTTGCACCGGGTCTATCTCCATTTCCCGCAATTGTTCCATCCTGGTGCTGAACAAGCCGTGTTCCAAGACAATGTGTTGTGGACCAAAGAGGGCATTGACTTGTTCCAGTTGGATGAGCGCGAGGGGATGGGGGGCGGAGGAGTCGCGGGAGGGCGC
>MEIZ01000016.1:757932-768751 GCA_001723225.1 Globodera ellingtonae | reverse complement strand
AGAACCAAACAATCAATCAATTTTTAATAAAATTAAAGCATTCGAATAATCAATCAATTTTTAGAAAATTAAAGCATTCGAATAATCAATCAATTCAATTGCAATTTGTTCAGAGAATGGGTCAGTTGATGAAGGCGGTGGAGGAACAAATTAAAACGGCGTTAACGGACTATCTGGAGATCTTTCAGCAGTTGGGAGGCTGAAGATTATGAGGATCAGTCGGACAAACCGTTAAAAACCCAACAGAGGGCAAATATTTCTGTGATTGAGACAAAGCATTCAGTCAAAATGTTTATATTTGTAATTGTTGGTTCAGCCCGGATTTCGATAGTCATGGAGAAAGCGAGGGGGCGGACGGCCGATATGCAAACATTCGGACAAGAAGAGGCCGAGGAACCATCGGACACATCAGACAAATGCTTATTATGGGGGGCTCGAAAAAGTAGCTCGTTGGAATCCGTCAAGGAAACCGGCTAAGCCCCTGAGCTAATAGTAACTAATTCCGTGTGAACTTCTTGAACAAAAGGTACTTCCGCCCGGGGTCAAACGGTTCAACTCCCGATTAAAATTTAACAAAGAAAATCACAGCACGGAATATATTTGATATTATTTATTCAGGGTCCTCAAAAATCGTCAATTTTTTGAAAAAAATTTAAAAGAATAAATACGAAAAATCATAAATATTGTCGTCCCCCCAATACCAATTCTACTTGGCACTGATCACAATTCCGTTGCACGAAATGTTCTCCAACTGACCCATCAGCTTCTTACAAATGGTGCCCGCATCGGCCAAGAGAGTGGCGTCACTGGAAGGCCCGCAGTCGCGGGGGAATTCCTGCCCAGAGTCTAAAAGAATTGATGGCGTTTTTTTGAACAACTTTTAAAGAGATTAGCCTAGTGAAAGGAGGCCTTAAAAATTCAAATTTTAGTTTATCTAAAAAATCCCTATATCACTTTTTCTAATTTCGATAAAACCCCCAAGGCTGACTACACCACAGAGAGTCCATTACCGAATTCAAAGAGCCGGCCGTCGTGAACGGTGTAAGAGATGAAATGGTAGTCGACTTTTTCTGGAACATTTGTCTCTGATTCGTTCAGAGCACAGTGCTCATGAAGACCGGCCAGCTTCGAATTGTTCGCAAGAAGGTCAGAGCGTTGTTCGACTCCAAGTTGTTTTGCCAGGCCGAACCAATGGAAAAACTCGCCATTCCCTAAATTTAAACAGCGAGGTTCGTATTTTTGAACAAATTGGATAACCAATGTCAATACGGTTGACGTTGTTCGTCAGTGCATGAAAGAGCGCAAAAGTTCCGCAAGCGTTGTGAATCTTTTGCTTCATAAAGAAGGCCCATTCCGGCACGCCTCCCTTACCCGACGCCGCCAACTCTCCGTAAATGCCCTTAAGAAATGCATTCGCTTTCTCCTGGTACGGGTAGCAGAAAATCAGCGCCACGTGAGGTCCAGGCACGAAGTCGATCAGGTCAGACTCAAATCCGAGCAGCTCATGGCACTCCACTCCCTTGACTCCCAGTTTGTCAACATACTGAAAGGCGAAGAAAGCTTTGAATCATAAACTGTCAATTGAGAAAAAAATGTTTATGGATCGAAATGAATGTTATTTTGGGCTTATCCAAAAAAACATGTTAAAACATGAAAATCTCGTCTCTACTCATTCCTTTCACAATACCATTCTCCACTTTCAGTGTAAGTGTAAATTGCATTACCTTGTTAAATGCTTCAGGATTTGATTCAAGCGGTATCCAAGTAACACGCTTGCCTTCGACAGCCATATTTGGGAATATTAAATTCTTTTACTAAATAATAAAAAGATCGAAATGGTTTATTCGAGAATATATTGAAATTTTTTCTAGGTGCGCGCAGGTACCAGACTGGTAATTTTTGCACCTTGCCGAGGTTACTCGGATAAAAAATAATGTTTTTAATAAAAACTTCACAAATTTTTAGCTTTTGGTGTGAATTGGTCCAAAAAGTGTTAATTTAAAAAGTTAAACACTTCGCCAAGGATTATTTACGGGAAGCCTAACATAAATATTTTTTCCGGGAACGGGAACTCGAAATTTTTAACGTAGGCGCGGGGGCTGCCGCCTTTTTCTCGTTAATTTCGTTGGCCACAAAGTCCGCGCCCGCATCATTTATATTTTGGTCACTTTTTCATTTATTTAGGTACTACGTAAAGAAATGGAATTTACTATTTCCAACAATAATTTGCCATGGGTTGAAAAATATCGACCGAAATTCCTTGATGATTTAGTGTCCCAAGAGGAGATTGTAAAAACAAGTAAGTTTAGTCGGAAATTGTCTAATTTAAGTCTTAGGTCATTCGAAATGAGGCAATTTCACTATTTAAATAATTATGACAAGTGATCAAATTTAACTAAACTTTTTAATAAAATGAAAATGTTTATTTGATTTTTAGTTTCTAAGCTAATTGACGAGGACAAACTTCCCCATCTTCTCTTCTATGGACCGCCTGGGACGGGTAAAACGAGCACAATTTTGGCAGCTGCACGAAAAATCTTTTCGCCCAAAAATATGCAATCTCGGGTCCTTGAGGTAATTAATTTTGAATAAATGTTTGCTAAGCCCGGTTTTAAACTTGCTTAAAACATGTTAATGATTTCAGTTGAATGCTTCGGATGAGCGAGGGATTGGTGTGGTGCGAGAGAAAATCATCAACTTCACGAGTTCTCAGGGATTACATGACATGACGTCTTCGAAAGGGAAACGAATCAAATTGGTCATACTGGACGAGGCTGACGCCATGACAAAGGACGCGCAGAATGCTCTGAGACGCATCATCGAAAAGTACACGGACAGCACGCGATTTTGCATCATTTGCAATTATCTTTCGCGCATTATTCCCGCACTGCAGTCGCGGTGCACTCGGTAAATTTAAAATGTAATGGTTGTTCTAAAATTGTGCTTTAAGTTTTCGTTTTGCGCCTTTGAGTCAAAAGGAAGTGTTGCCTCGTTTAAACCACATCATTGAAAAGGAACATCTCCACGCGGTGACTGATGAGGCGAAAAATGCTCTGTTCAAGCTTTCCAAGGGCGACATGCGTCGGATAATCAACATTTTGCAGGTGAACGAATTATATTACATTGCTAATTCGCAACATAAAAGTATTTGTTTTGTTCTTTTTTGATTTTTTAATATGAATAGAGCAGAAAACTTTTCGGTTTTAAATCGGTAAGTCCTGCACTCCCAGCGGTGTAATCAGAGAAAGGTCGGTCGGCTCAACTGCAGAAAACCGCATCCCGATGCGTTAGCATCGGATTTCTATGAATTTTTGTGTGTTTTGACGACATTTTGTTTTACAGAGCACGGCCTTGTCAGCGCCAGCAGAAATAGACGAAGACAGCGTGTACAAATGTGTGGGCTATCCTCACCCGAATGTTGTCAAGGACATTTTCCGTGTGCTGCTCGACAACTCCATCGAAATTGCTTACAAAAGTAACGTGTAATGATCTCATTTCCCACATAGTTTTAAATAAAAATAATAATTCAGAGCTAAGCAACCTTCGGCTTTCTCACGGAGTAGCGCTTGCAGACCTTCTGGAAGAGTTGATCGAGCTGTTGAGACCTCTTGACCTCCCTGACGAAGTATTCTGTTTATTGTGTGACCGGTTGGCCCATATTGAACAGCGATTGGCCGTTGGGTGCTCAGAAAAATTGCAGAGTTTGGCACTTATTTCAGCTTTCTTCGAAGCGCGTAAATTAGCCTTTGATAAATTTGCGGATGTTCAGGAGGACATGGAACACTGAATTTTGGCATTTGCTCATTCACTTCCGATTATTTTGTTAGTTCCTCACCGATCTCATTGCTTCTCGAGTTTGGATAAAATACTGTTCACAGTCTTTTGAATGCGCTCAAAAGGGTTATTACACACGACTCGAAAAAAGTTTTTTGCCGATTTCATAAATTGTCATTAAATTAATTTCCTTTGACAGGTGGTTAACGCAACGCTAACAATAACAAAAAAGGAAGAAATGCAGTTTCCTATTGCAGAAGAAATATCGATGCCTAAAAATACATCGGTTAGTGTAAAGTTTGAGACAAATTCAATTGACTGGGTCCTCGTTTTTCCCCAAAAGAATTTGTGCAAGTTTTTGAAGATGATTGATACAATTTTGGAGTTGATTTTAATAATTGATTTAGGGAAACGATCGCCGGTTGAACGATTTGCACGTTGGCCTCTACAATTTGTTGCAACAATGGGACCGCGAGAATGAGCATTGTTGTGGCCTCCTGGAAAAGATTTGTCAGAGTCGAATTCAATTGATGGACCTTATGGAAGCAAAGGGAAGGACGGGGGAATCGGTGAAAATTTTAAATTTCTGAACTTAATTCAAAACAATTTTATATTCATTCTTTAGGGTGGGGGCGACTTCCATCGTCAAATGTTCATCTCCGATGCCACCCTTCGCAATTCTGAACTCCTCTGCGCGTCCATCGCAAAATTCGAATCATTTTTGCAACGATTGCGTAAATTCGGGCCAAAACTAAACGCTTTGAATGATCTCATTTTGTCATCAACGTCTTCGAACTTGGCCATATCTTCGGATGATCGTCAACAACTTTTGCAGTTTAGGACGAAGGAATTGGTCGATCTTTTCCCCATCATTTTGCGGATGTACGAGCAGGAATTGGCATTCAAGCGGGACTCCATCGAAGATTTAGCTCTTTTTGATGATCAGGATTTGTTCACAGTGTTCATTTCGGCATGGAAACATGGCATTTACATTGAGCCCTCGATTATTTCGTTGATATATCCACTGTAGAAATGCGGAGATATTAATCATTTTTTTGTTTTTTAGTACCCGGGTCAATATATTTTTGTAATGTTATTTGTTCTTTTATTTTGTATCGGTGGATTTTGCTTAATGATTTATATTTGTATTCAATTTGCAATTTCTTATTATTGGGGTTGTCGAAAATCCGAAATAGTGACAAATGTTTATCGTACCCTTTATTTTTCCCCCTTTTTTGAGATTGGTCGGCCGGTCATGTCCTATCGCTATGAACCAAAGTCTTCCATTGTGATTCCGTTGAAGAACAGTGCGGAGGAGGTGAGAATTATGTCCATGACGTGTAAATGAGTTTGTAAGTAAATTGTCGAGAAGCTTACCGATTTTGAGTGTAGCAACTCCAAAAGAAATGGAATAATGAAATGGTTAAAAACGGCGTGTTTTGGTCTTTTGTGACTAAAAATTCTTAATAAAATGGCTTCGGTGGAAGAATGGATTTACTTATTTTTAGAGTTTAGGAGATCATCGAGATCGATTTCGCGGAGTTGCCGGACGGAGAGGAAGTTCTGCAGATTTTGAAGGGTGAAAAGGCCACATTGCATTATTGGCTGGATTTAGCGGTGTTTTATGCTTGTACATGGCTGACTTTGAACATTGGGGTTTTAGCTCGAGTATTACAAGCAGGGTTTTGTCAACGATTTTATCAAAATCCTCGAGCAAAGTGGAGACGAGGCGGGACAGGACTATCCCGACTATGAAAAGGACCAAATGCGAGCGTTGGATATGCTGGCGGCTTATTACGTCCTCCAGGTGTGTGGCTTTGGGGTAAATTGATGAAGCCTTTCCATTTTGGGGGTAGACACATTCCTTTTTTGGTTTTAATGTAAATATTCCGAAAAAGGGCAACAAAGAGCGGAATAAGGAGAAGCGCAAGGATTGGTTCACCCGTGCCACATTGCTGTACACCACCGCCGATAAAATAACCATGTACGACCAGAACCATCTGTTGGGCCGAGCCTATTTCTGTTTGTTGGAGGGCAATAAGGTGGAGCAGGCCGATGCCCAATTCCATTTTGTGATCAATCAGGTCGGAAACGAAAGATGAGGGACTGGGTGACTTTTGTCGCTTTAGTCTCAAGGCAACGAGGGGCTTATGATCCCGGCAATGATGGGCAAGGCGTGCATTGCGTTCAACCGGAAGGACTACAAAGCGGCACTTCATCAGTACAAACGCTGTCTGAAGCAAAATCCGAACTGTCCGGCCGACGTGCGCGTGGGGATGGGACATTGTTTTGCGCGCCTGGGACACATGGACAAGGCGAAGTTGGTGGAATTTTTGGAAATTCTCAATTAATTACTTTAAATCATTATTTGTTTTTTCAAAGGTTAGCGTTTGAGCGAGCTCTTCACATTGACCCGAACAACGTCCCATCAATTATTGCTCTTGCTGTTTTGGAACTGAATTCCGGCATCCCGGAAGGCATTCGCAACGGAATCCAAGCGCTAGGACAGGCGTACCATCGCGAGCCGGAAAATCCGATGGTTCTGAATCATTTGGCCAACCATTTCTTCTACAGACAGGTGACAGACAACATTTAATGTGAAGCTGTACATGCCATGACATGACAGGACATCGAGAAAACGCACAATCTCGCATCTGCGGCACATCAGTTGGCGGACAATGACGCAATGCGGGCAGAGAGCATGTACCATTTGGTAGGGACTGACGTTTTTGACCATTAATCGAATTCAAAATCTCAAATTTATCAGAGTTTTCAGAATGAAAGAAATAATTTTATTTTAATCAAATCATCCTCGTTCTTGTTGAATCCGGAAAGAAATTCTTAGTTTTTTTTTTCTATTTGTATTTTAAAAGTACTGAAAAGCCGTTTATAGGCTCGTTGTTACCACAAAAAGCAAGACTATCATCACGCATTTCAGGTAACACTTAAAACATTTGCCCTTTTTGTCATAATTTATTTCGGTTCAGTTTTATTATCAAGCGACGACCCTCACCCATCCAAAATTTGTGCTTCCCTTTTTTGGACTTGGCCAAATCTACATTTACCGAGAGGAGTACGAAAATGTGTGACAAATTTTATTTATTATTTTACAATTCTTTTGAATGGCAAATTTATTTTTGGTTTAGGCAATCGTCGCCTTTGAAAAAGTGTTGAAAATGGCGCCTAATGACATTGACACTTTGACCGTCCTCGGCTCTCTGTACACAAATGTGCCCCATAAAGACCCAAAGATTGCTGCGGAAAGACGAGAAAAGGCGAAGGAATATTTGACCAAAGTTGTGGACAGCCAAACGGAGAGGCCGCCGGTGGAAGCGCTGATCGAATTGGCACAACTCCTCGAGCAACATGACACTCAAGTTCGGGATGTTTGCGTGGGCGGGTTTTCAAAATTTGTTGGGGTTTACTACTTTAAATTGACGTTCTGTTAGGGGTTTTGGGTGATTTGACTTATGTTTCAGGCTTCTTTAAATTTGTACGTACGAGTCGCAAATGTTCTGAAAGATGATATTGGAGTTGAAATTCCCGCGGAAATTCTGAACAACATCGGCTCTCTGCATTTTATGCTTAATCAGTTGGATGACGCGAAGGTCGGCCGACTATTTAAAGAAAAAACAAAAGAATAATAATAATTGTTTTTCGGTCTTTTAGAAATATTTCCAAGAGGCGCGAAATTGCATTTTGGCGGAAGGTGCCGAGAATTTGAACGACGAGGCAGCCGCACTGCTCGTCACGGTCAGTTACAATTTGGGCCGTGTCAATGAGCAGCTGTGTTTGTACGACGAGGCGGAGAAGCTGTACAGAACTCTCATCCGACAACGCCCCAATTACATGGATTGTATGCACTTTTATTATTATCTGAAAAATTTTTTTATCTTTTTCAGGCATTCTCCGACTGGGCTGTTTGGTGCGCAACAAAGGCGACCTGCACAACGCTTCGTTGCTTTTCAAGGAGTCGATGTCGGTCAACCCAAGCAATCCCGACCCGTGGACTCTGATCGGAAACATGCACATGGCCAAGGAGGAGTGGGGACCGGCCCAGAAGAAGTTCGAGCATATTCTCAAGCTGACCAACAACACGGACGCGTACAGTTTCGTTGCATTGGGCAACATTTGGCTGGAGATGCTTTTTTCTTCCAAAACAAATGAAAAAGTCATTTGTGAACATGCAAAAAATGCATAATGAATAATGTTTAGGATGCCCAATACAGAGATCGCGCCATTGCTTATTATGCGAAAGCGCTGAAATTGCGGCCGCACAATATTTGGGCAGCAAATGGAATTGGTAAAACTTTGGGGGAATGATTTGGCATTGTTTTTTTACGTTCCTAAGAAATATCGAATCCAATTTCGTTTTAGAATTATCGGTTCTGTTGTTTTAGGCTGTGTCTTGGCACATAAAGGGAACATGATGGACGCCCGGGACATATTTTCGCAAGTTCGCGAGGCGACCGCCGACTTTCCGGACGTTTGGGTCAACGTAGCGCACATTTACATGGAGCAGAAGCAGTACGTGAGTGCGCTGCAGATGTACAGGAACTGCATGACCAAATTTGGACGGCACAACGATGTGAAGCTGATCAGTTACATTGCGCGGGCATATTGGAAGGCGGGAAAGTTGGCAGATTGTCGGGATTGCATAGAGAAGGTGGTGAATTTGTCTGAACGATCAAACAGTTTGTTTTATTTCAGATCATGATTGAGGATCCGGACAAGCTGATCTACCGCTTTAACCATGCTGTAATTTTGCAAAAAATGGCAACAAAGGCCCTGCAGGACGAGAAGTCGAAGCTGGAGGCGGTGAAGAACGCAGTGATGGATTTGAACATTGCTGAAAGGCAAGCGAGTTGATTCAGACGGGAGCAAAAACTTAAAAAGACAACGTGTGCGCAAAAATAGTCTTTCATTAGTTCAACTTCAGGACCTTCAAACACATTGCATCAACTCCGCCGGAAATTGTGGCAAAGGCCAAGTACATCAGTCGGACGGCGTGTGCCAACGAGGCTCAAGCGTGCATGGATCTGCTCAAACAGGCACAGACGTACTTACAACGAGCTCAGGTGGGACACGCGGGACAAATAATGCTTGCAAAAACGAACCTTCTCTGTGTGTCTATGTGTAGGAAAAGGATGAGGAAGAGCGTCGACTGAGGGAGCAGCAGGATGAGCAACGGCGAAGGCTGTTGGCACACCAAGCGGAGGAGGAGCGACGGCGGCAGGAGGACCGAATGATGGAACTGGAGAAGTTGAAGCAGCTTCGGCAGGAATTTGTGGACAAAACGAAGGAAATTTTGAAGTTGCCAACGGTAATGGAGGGGGGGGGGGAAGGTTCATTAATGTTCGTTTTTACAAAGATTCGGGAGGAACGGAAAGCACGCGTCCCCGTGGCAAGAAAGAAGCGCGAGGGCGGCGAGGCGGAGGACTTTGTCAACGACAGTTCGGATTTGGGCGAGTACGAGGATGAGGAGCTGAGGATGGCCGCCCGAAAGACGAAGGTGCACATCAGCTAAGGGCAATTGCTTCTTGTGAATAGTGTCTTTTTTTAACGAATTGAATTGGTTGTTTTTGGAATTGGCTGCTTTTTATGATCATTTTGACAGATTCTTTTAGACTAAGCGACGTCATGAGCGGGAGATGAGTGTCGGGTCGGACGAAAACGATGAAACGGTGGATAGGAAACGGAAGAAGACGAAGGCGGTTGAGAAACGGAATAGGGACAGGGAGTTGGATGAACAGGTACCGGCACGACTGCGTGGAAAAAGTGAGTTGGACGGAAAAGGCAATGCTGTTGAAAATCCTTAAATTCGTTGTTTCTGTTCAGTCAAGAGCAAGGCCTATTTGTCGTCTTCGTCGTCTTCACCCTCCCCCATTCACTCGGGCGAAGAAAAGAGTGGTGACGAAGAAGATGGAGGAGGAGGGGGACTAGGAGGAGGAGAAGAGGAAGGAGTAAAAGAAGGAGAACAAGAAGAAGGAGGAGTAGAAGGCGACGATGAAGGAGAAGAAGAAGAGGGAGGAGTAAAAGGAGTGGAAGAAGGGGGAGAAGTAGAAGAAGAAGAAGAACGGAGAGAACAAGAAGAAGGGGGAGAACAAGAAGAAGGGGGAGAAGAAGAAGAAGGAGTAGAAGAAGAAGAAGGAGGAGTAGAAGAAGGAGTAGAAGAAGAAGCAGTAGAAGAAGAAGCTGTAGAAGAAGAAGAAGCTGTAGAAGACGAAGAAGGAGGAGAAGAAGAAGCTGTAGAAGAAGAAGAAGCAGTAGAAGAAGAAGGAGGAGTAGAAGAAGAAGAAGCTGTAGAAGAAGAAGAAGAAGGGGAATGTGAAGCTGAAGAAAATGATTAAACATTGCATACCAAATACCAACTATGATCATCGTCCAAATGGGTCATTTCTAATGTGAACAAAAGGTGTTTTGTTTGTTTTCTGATTTTTGAAAGTCCAAAATTGCACAACGAACAAACGAGTGATGGGAAACGGCCTTATCATTTTGTACCAGGATCTAACCGGATCTTTTGGCATCCGGTTATATCCCTTGTACCCGTATTCTCCCGCAGACTGACGGAGTTTTGTAACGATTCGAATATTTCGAAATAGTGCAGATACCTAACCGATTACTTCTCTGCTTCAATCATTTTATTCTATAAAACTCGCTATTGCGATATTCGTTTCGCTCAATTTCTACGTATTTGTGAATTACGCCCCTTTTCGTTTTTAGAATTTGTTAATTTTAAAAGTAATTTGTCGGTCACGAAGAACAATTTATCAATTGATGATGTGTAATGAATGGACGATGAGTTTAACAAAAATATCAATTTGGGCTGGTGGAAAAAGGAACAATGAATGAAAGGGGCCTAATTAGTTTGGTTTGGGGCGCGCGGGTGGACAAGGACGTCGACGAACAACGGACAAAAATGCATTATTCGATGGGGGGGGGGTTATGAGTGGACCAAATCATTGTAAATAATGCGTCGGAGTTGCCAATGCAATGAATTCAATTCAATTGAATTGGTTGGTGGGCACAAATGACTCAATTTCAA
>MEIZ01000016.1:701493-739383 GCA_001723225.1 Globodera ellingtonae | reverse complement strand
AATTTCGAAGCGAATGGAAGTGAAAATCAAAATGATTATTCGCCGGGGGGTAAAAGGAAAAGCTTTGGCCATTTGATGAAAAAAGAAAAGGAATTTTGAGAGAAAAAGGAAAGGAAAGGAAAGTATTGGACGAAATGATGGGCGAATTTGGACAGAATTTGGGGAGGCGGCGGCTCTGCTCAATTATTCTCGCAGAAAACTGTTCGAAAATGAATGTTAAATAATTGAGCAACTGCGGCCAATGCCCCGCCGAATTCTCTCCCCCCCCCCGGGGGGACATTATTTATTCATTACTTCCTCCAAACAAAAAAAGAAAATTTGGGAAAATGAAAATAGGCGAGAGAAAGTGTAATTTAAATTCAAAAGTTAAGACTTTCAGGGCACCAATTCCATTTTCGGCTGTTATGGCGAAGACCCCTTTTTGCACTTGCAGCAGGCGCGGTAAGACAAAGTCCAATCAAAACGATTTCAACTTGAGGGCAGCTTCTTCTTTTTTGATACTTTGGACTCCCCCCCCCCCAGGGCGTTGGCCGAGATGGACGTGAAGGGAGTGACGGCGTCGATGTTCCACCAGTACCACCCCCACGGCACAGTGATGGACTTCGACTCGTCCATGGGCGGCATTCTCCACGCGTCCGCAGAAAGTGCGACGGGACGGACGGGCGTCAGCACAAACAGCAACAACTTTCAGGTCAAAGGGAAACGACGGCCTTTTTGTTCAAATACAGTACCCGCTTTTCAATCCAAAGAGTACGGTAGAGTACCCCCGCGGGTTAAGGCTGAAATGGCTGCATCGCTACAGCAGCAGATGATGCAGCAAATGGCCACGATGAGTATGCACCAGCACGCGGTGCACCACTACGGCGTGGGCCAACCTTCAGGCGCCTCTTCGACCAGTGCCGCCTTGTACCCTTCGGTCATGACGCCCCAGGGAATGGCATTAATGGGCAGTGGGGGCTTGACAAACGATGCCGGAGGCCGAACTGTTGGCGGCAGCTCATTTCAGATGCCATTTGCGCTCCAGCAACAACAGCAGCAACATGAAGCAGGAACAGGAGCATCAGCAGCACAACAGCACCATCGACAGCAGCACGTGCAACAACAACAGGTGACAGACACTTGGGAATAGTCAAGACTAACCTTCTCTGGAAGGATTTTCTTTAACCCATCCTCCTCCAGCATCCAGCACAGCTCCGATCCCAACCTTCCCAGAACGTCTCCGTCCCGTCGTTGCTCCCTCCGTCGTCAGGCGTCCCTCCCTCAATGGCCCCGAGCCTTTCCGTTCTCGGCGGGGGGGCCGTCAAGCAGTCGTCGCAACACAACACACACCTCCAACAACATCAACAACAACAACAACGCTATCCAGTTCTACACGGGGCCCATTTGGCGGGTGAGCGAAACGCTTTTTGGGATGAAATGGAAAGCCAGCGGCCAACAATTCTCGATACGATTTTAGCAATTCGCCGTGTAATGTTTTCTCAAAATTGCCAGACTTGGACACGGACCCGCGCGAGTTGGAACGCTTTGCGGAGCACTTCAAACAGCGGCGGATCAAATTGGGCGTCACTCAGGCGGACGTCGGCAAGGCGCTGGCTTACCTGAAAATGCCGGGCGTCGGCTCTCTTTCCCAGTCGACCATTTGCCGCTTCGAGTCGCTAACCCTCTCCCACAACAATATGGTGGCACTAAAGCCCATATTGCACTCGTGGCTGGAGAAGGTGCCGAAGCTAAAATGCCGTAACCGATGTCTAGAGATTACTTTACTATTTATATTTGAAGCTTACAAAGCCGCCTTTGTTTAAAAAATGCCAAAAACAGGCGGAGGAAGCGACCAAAAACGCAGTGGCCAATGACGGCGCCGGTGAGGCCGCTGGCGTCATTCACTGCGCGGGCGGAATTCTCCCGTGCGTGGAGAAGAAGCGCAAAAGGACTTCGATCGCCGCACCGGAGAAGCGAATGCTCGAAGTTTGTCAGATTAGGCCAGAATATTGGCTAAAGCATATAATATTGAGGGAAATATTATACTTTTAAAACTTTGAATTGGCCAAAATGCCATTTATTTGCCATCGATTGAAATCATTTTTAAATTTTGTTGAAGGAATTCTTTCGGCAACAGAGTCGGCCCACCGGCGACCGAATTTCTTCGATTGCAGAGAAATTGGACCTGAAGAAGAATGTGGTGCGCGTGTGGTTCTGCAACCAGCGACAGAAACAGAAACGGTGAGGGCTGTCTCTTATACACATCTAGATGTGTATAAGAGACAGGTGCCATTGGGTTTAAAGTGTTTCATTAGATTTTGTCCGTTTACCCGTTTCCGGGACAGAAATCAGTTCCGACACTGTCGAAACGGAGTCGGCTCTTCGGCCTCCGTCGCCGGGGGGTCCAACGGCGGTGCCATTGCCGGAGGGGCGGGGGGTGCCCATTCCCAGCAGCAGCAGCTGCCCGGCGGCGGAAACCCCCAGCAATTGGTCGTCAGCTCTTTGAGCAGTTCCACGGCGGCCGCAACTCTGGCCGCGGCGGCGATGCAAGCGATGCAACAACAGCAGAGGGCGCAAACAAACGCAGGCACTATGACGACGCAATGTGAGAAGTGATTTTGGATAAAATGTTTAAAATGCAATGATTCCCCCCCCCCCGGTACATGCCAATCCCTGCCAACCATTGAAAGAAGCTCCTCCCCCCCCCCCTTTTTTACTTCCCATTTAATGCATTTATGGATTCATTTCTGTTGCTTTTGCTCAGTTCGCTCCATCAAACAATTCCAACAAAGCGACGGCATTTACGGAGAAGCACCGATCGAAGGCGGCGGCACAATGGCACAACAATTGCAGTCGCCGGCTTCGGAAGAAATGTCGAAGAGAAAAGTGTCGATGGACGTCGGAGGCGCGGAACGCAATGACAAAAGCTGTGGGGTCATTCGGCACGGATTTATCTCCAAAGCGATGAAAATGGCACCGCCGGAGGGACCAAACGGTGGGACGACGCACGGCGATGGCATGGGAACGACGACGGCATTGTTCGGGGCTCCCCCCCACTCAGCGGCAGGCGCCATTTTCTACCTGAGCAGGGACAGAATGACGGAGAATTGACAAAGTCCGATCACCGATCAGGATTTGATTATATATAAAGCGGGCGGATCAGGGATGGACGGAATCCATCTTAAACAAGAGATATTTGTTAAGATGGAAGGCGGGTAGCGCAGTTTAAGGTGAATTGATCTTGATTTTCTGCATCCGTCCATCGCTGCAACGGTCTTCTGTGTATGAATGTTGACATTAGAGTTGGCGCCTGGAGGGGGCCGGAGATACCCGGCCATTTTCATCACCGAAACGGGGATCCCCGGTTTGTCAGTCCCCGGAATCCCCGGTTTGACTGGGGATCCTCCCCCGGTTCCAACCCAGCTGACATAATGTTATACAATTACGAATCTTTGGGCGGAATAAATTCAGATTTTTACTATTTGGCGTATTACAAAAAAGCATTTCCTTCCCGGTACAGCGTTTATTCGACAGTTTGACGTTGAGAAAGAAGCAAAAGATGCGCAACAACAAAACGGTGCTAACTTTGTAGCAAAATAGTTTTTACAACAATTTTCAACGTCGGTAACAATGCGATGAACAAATGTTTGTCCGTTTCCATTATTTTTGGTCAGAAGAGGCAAAATGCAACAATTAAATATCTCAAAAAATGAACAAATTGATAGAATGGAAGTGTCGGATGCTGTCTAAATAAATAAATATTCTCCCAACAACGAAAGCTCTCCGCCATACTCAACATAACAATAAATATTTGTCTAATGGTTCCGATATTGGAAATTTCCACTGCCGCGGCCGCCGCTACGCCCACCGCCGCCCTGCGGCATGCCCGCCGAACGTCCGCCAAACACAGCGCGTTTGGAGGGGTCAATGCGACGCCACACGAAACGCATCATCTCGCGCAGCTTTGTGTTAGACTCCTAAATAAGTTAAAGTTCGGATATGTTTTTTAAAATTATAGACTCCTAAATAAGTTAAAGTTCGGATATGTTTTTTTTTAAATTATAGACTCCTAAATAAGTTAAAGTTCGGATATGTTTTTTTTTAAATTATAGACTCCTAAATAAGTTAAAGTTCGGATATGTTTTTTTTAAATTATAGACTCCTAAATAAGTTATTAAAGTTCGGATGTTTTTTTTAAATTATAGACTCCTAAATAAGTTATTAAAGTTCGGATATGTTTTTTTTAAATTATAGACTCCTAAATAAGTTAAAGTCCGGACATAGTTTTTAATTAAAGTCTTTCGCTTATCAAATTGCACCTCTTCCTCCTGCGGACCGTTCCATGCGTGCTTCGCCTTTAGCTCGTGACGGATGTTCATCAACACTTTGCCGCCCTCATTCTTTCCATCCCAAAAGATCGGTTTGTTCGACTCGTCGCGGTTCTTGCGCCATCCGGTGCCGAAGAACTGCAAAAATAACGGCAAATGGCCAAGGGATTTGGACTAACTTTGTCCTCAGAGGAAATGGCCAAGTAAGTGGTCTTGGTCAGCGCCAGCAGATTCGCAATCCAACGGACTTGGTCCAGTTTCAGACGCTGCCCATCCTCCCAGTGTTGCAGTTTAACCTGAAACGAGCAATAACTACCGATGCTTTAGCATTCAAAAGTGGAGCGAATTCGCAATATTCTTGCAAATTAAAAAAAATTAGAAAATGGCAAAATTTCGAATTTTTACGCTATTTTTAAACAAAAAGGATTTCAATTTACGGAAAATCAAAATTTTAAAAAACTGGTAAAGAAATGTCAACCGACCTTGTCCCATTCACCAACATCGAAGTTTTTAATGCCTTTCATGATCTCCTCGGCCTGCTGAACATTCGGCGCCTGCAGAATATTCTTCATGGACTCCGTGTCGCCGAAAATTTCGGCCATTTTGTACCAATAGTAACGCTCGGCGCTTTTGTGCTCAACTCCGTCTTTGTCACGAATGACCGCCTCAAAGCGAAGGCTAATCGGATCTGAAAGGTTGCAGTTTTAAGGTCGTAATGTTCCGTTAAAGCCAACGGGTTCTAAAACGTGCCGTGAATTCCTCCGATGAGGAAAAAGTCCCCCCGGTTTAACTCGTCATAGTCCAATTCGGCCTCCGGCGCCAATTTCCCGTCCTCATCATCCAATTCCTCATTGCTCAACTTGGCCACCTTTTCGTTCAGACTTTTCACCTTTATCTTCAGACGGCCATTCTCCAACTAAAATAGGACGACTTTCTTGCAAACATTTTCTAAAAAACCTTGAGCTTGCGGATTGCCTTGCGAAGACTGTCCTTCTCCTGCTCCAACAATATGACCGCGTTGCGCACTTGGAGCGCGTCTTGTTTAATCCACAAAATCTAAAAGGCAACAATCGTTAGCCTTCAGTCAAATGATTCAAAATGAACGAGTGAATCAAGTCCATTTCCTGCCTCTTAAACCGAACCTCATTTTGAATACTCAGCGGAACGGTGGAAGCGGCCGCAGCGACTGCGGCGGTGGCCGCGGATTGGGCATTTCGCATTTGTTGGTGGTGACGGTTTGCATTACCGGACTGCGATTGGCTGAGCGGTAGCGGTTGGTTGTGTTCGTCCATGTTAAATATAGTAATTTCGTTGGTTTTCTATCGTCCCCAGGCAAAAGAAAAAGCAAATGACGGTTTCCGATTGTGCGTTGTTAAAACTATTCAACCCGAAGTAACTTTCCCCTGTGGTAATAAAGCGAATTATATGAAATCAGCTGCAAAGAAAACCGGAATTCTATACAGCGACTGATATAAAACAATTCGAATTTCTGCTTTGTTTCTGCTTGGTTTTGGTGGTATGTATGGCTCACATAAAACACCAAATGTTTTTATAATTAATATTTTTTCATTTTTGTCCTTTTTTGTAAGTCGGTTGGCGATTCGACGTTAAACAAAAAGTTCGAATCGGTTAGCTTTCGCTTGATCAGTTCACCAAACTGCCAAATGAGCACCAACCGATTTTTTTGAAAAAAAAGTAATTGTGCAAAATTGCCAATCTGATTTAAAATAATAAACAGACGACATATTCGTCGACGCGTCATTTCGTCGGCTATGCAAACCCAAAAAAAATGAATTTAAATTAGCAACAGGAGACAGTTCTAAGGGTTCCGGACATGCCGAATCGGATTTCGGGTCCGGGAATCCGACATTTGGGCAGTTACGACCTACAAACTTTTAAAGAAAAATCGGAACCTTTGGAGTTACTTTCAAAAATTGCAATCATTGGGCATTTTTTTTCTCAAATCAGACACGTTTAAACATAGATGAGCATCACCAAGAAGAACAATATAATGAAAAGTGCGTCGCACACCAATATAATGAAATACAATTTATTCTGGCCATATCCAAGAACGCATTAATCCTTTGGCCCTTTCGGTTGACGATCATGCATAACACGCGGAAGCTGAAACGTCGAGTCATTTTGTTCAGTCTTCAACGGCGTCTTTTCTTCCGGTAATTCTCCCAATAAACGTTCCGATTTCGTCGAATAGAGGTCTTGCGTGGAAAAACACTGGGTAGGTGATGAAACAAGGTATGTTGTGTTCAGCCGCTCAACGTGCTTGTTTTCCGGAGTCATCTGATCGTTGCTTGATACGGGTGTCAGGGGCTTTCGAGCTGTGTTCGTCTCAAAAAGAGTCCGACGCCGATCCTAAAATTATTTTCGCTAGTCCGAAACAATATGTTTGGTTCAAGAGGCCCAAGACCTGGCGACCGGATCCCAATTTTTTAGTATTCACTTAAAACTAAACCTTTTTCTTCAATCTCTGCATTTCCTCCGTCTTACGCTTCAGACTCTCGGCCTTCTGTGTCGCTTCTCGTTCCAACTTTGTGTTTTTAATTTGCATCTGTCTAAAAATAGGACGAAACTTCCCTTTATTGCGTATAAATACTTACCTAATCACCTTATCGCGAGCAGCCAATTTTTTGGCACAAGTCAGCGCCAAATCACGAATACGCTTGTTTTCTTCCCTCAGTTTTTTCATTAACTCGACCTGAAAATTAAAAAAACTTATTCCAAAACACCTTTCTCCTTTGTTTTCACTCCATCTACGTCAAGCAGTCGACTGAACAGCTTTCAAGCCGTCATGTTGCAATTTTGTTTTAAATCCCCAAAAACCCGACCTTTTGTCTCTTCATTGATTCCAGATCCTGCTTTGAACGCTCCATCTGTTCCTGCTGCCGTTGTTGCTGCATTTGCATTCGCTTGTTTTCCCTTTCAGTGTCCTCCAGTCGACGAAGCTCTTGTTTCATTTTACCGATTTCCGATTCATAATTGCCACGCACCTTTTGAAAGAATTAAAATATTTAATAACAACGACGTACAATTGCTTATCGTACTACTTAATAGGTACCCACCCTGCCAATTTCACTTTGCGTTTTCTTTGAGACCAACATCTCCTTCACAATATTGTCGCGTTGCGCTTCAGTTTCAGAAATCTTCTGTTTTGCTTCGGCCAACTTCTTCTCATAATCTTGCTGCAGTTCCTCCCACCGTTTCTCATTAGCCTCTAAGTCGGCCAGAAGGCGCTCCTTGGTATTGATGTTCTCCTCCAGCTGATCCAAATCAACGCAAATGCATTCGTCTTCCATTTTCTCGGCTTCCTCTTCTTCATCACCTTCTTCTTCGTCCAATATTCCCAAACCTCCAAAAGTGACCGGCATTGTATTCTCATCGTTCGACTCTGCTAGTCCTTTAATGTCAGAACGCCGACGTTTCTTGCCCTTTAAAGGAGTTTTGGTTACAGGCAACATAATTGAAAAAAACTCAACCAATTCGGAGTAACATAAATCTTTGTATGCTTATGCGGTTTTTGCAAAATTAAAAAGTTAATTTTAGTTGCATTTCTTTTTCTTTTTTTTGAATTTCGATGTAGCATCGGATTTATGTTCGCTGACATGCAAAGTCATAGCGAAAAAGTCTACAATGCATAACAAACGAGGAATACCGTTTGCCATTCAAGAAGTTCGGCTTCAATAATTTGGATCTTAAGTCGAAGCTCGGTGATCAGTTTGCTGGACTTATTCTGGTTGGCCACGACCTAAATTATTACGAATGGACCCATTGTAATTTCCAATTATAAAAACGTTTTTAACCTTATTCTTGACGTTCTTGGCCCGGTTGGCGTAATTCAACGAACTGAGAGTCTCTGCCTGGTCCGGTTCATTTGGACTAGCGCATGCAATCATCAACGTTCGACTAAATAAAAAAACCAAATCAACCCTGACATCCAATCAACTCCAACCTGTTTCCGCCAAGAGAATCTTGAAGGAGCCGAGTGAGCTTCGAGTCACGATATGGAACATGGCCAACGCGCCCCTTTGCTCCTCCCAACGCAGAAATGACATTGCCAAGCGCCAGCTAAAATAATTGCGCACAGTTCTTTTGTCTGAATTTTATGTCAAGACCAATCCGGAATTGATGCTGATGCCTTCCTTAGCTCGATCTCCAGTAGCTCCCGTTCTTTTCAATCGTTCAGAGCCAGCCAAGTCGACAAAGTGAAACTTGGCTTGCAATGTCTCAAGCTCGGTCTCACTGTTTGTCCTCTTCTCGGCACATTCTTCATCCTCATCAAAAGAATCACAATCATGTTGATCCAAATCGTCCTAAAGAAAGGGTAAGCTTAAGCACCCCTTGTTAAACAACTATTAAAAGACTGTACATTAACAGGCACAATTCGAGTTTGTTTGACGTTCACAGTGAAAATGGCATGGGAGCGAGAAGATTGCTGGTTCATATTGGTGGCTGCCGTTGTACGACTAAGTGCGCCCGCTTTCAGAGCGGCAAGAATGCTTCCAGGAGAAGTGACACTTCGCGAAGAGACGCCGCGCAGATAAATCTCATGCCGCGCCGGATCCTCATGTATTTTGATTGAGGCAGAAGTATCACGATCCGACGACAGAAGATCAATGAGTTCCTCGTTGTAGAGCTAAATGATAGATTTTTGCGCACTCCATTTTAAAAAATGTTCAAAGACCAGCTAAAAACTGGTCTACCGGCTAATGGTTACTCCTATGCAGTTAATAAATCTCACCTCGATAAATTGCACCGAAACTTCGAAGGATGGAATGACTTTCCCGGCCTTTCGAGCCGTTTCGCATCTTTCGTCGATGCCATTGAAAAGTTGTTCAACTGCACGTGGTATGATGCCGGTATTCGTCTGATCAGTTTCAAAGCTGGTGCCCATGGTGTACGTTTTTCCACTACCAGTCTAGAGCAAATTTATGTGTTATCATCAAAACAAAACAAAAACCTGTCCATATGCAAAGACGGTGGCATTGTATCCATCAAAAGAGCCCTCAACGAGCTCTTTGACACACTTCTCATAGACGGTTTCTTGCGGAGTCTGTTGATCAAAAACGTAGTCTGTAAAAGTAAATGGGTGATAAGCATGAATGATATGCCCATGGCACCAGACATCAAGGGCGTAGCCAGAAAATGTTGTTTGACAAAAAAAAACTCGTGTTTTTGAAAAAATTCTAAAATCGGCAAATGTCAAATTACCATAGGTGAATGTCTTCTCTCGGCCAATGCTCAGCTGCGGTTCTCCAGGCGCCACTGTCAGGCACAAAGGCACATTCTGCAAACGTTCATGTACACTTTGGGGCCTGATTCTGAAAGAAAAACACCGGTTCAAACCAAAACCAATTGTAAAAACGGACCGGACTGCAACACGTACAGAACTGCTGCTTTTTGTATTGTTTGCAATCTTCTCTCTCATATCCTATTTAAGATTTTAAGAAGGCCTGATCTATAGCATGTGTAAATAAAACGTTAAATGAATTAAAAATTTTGAAATTACGTAACTTTTTTTTAATTGGTAGAATTTGAAAGAAGTTGAACAAAATGTAAATATTGACTAAACAATGTTAGGTTCGAGGTAGGGGTGCCAGAATGCCTTATTTCGGGAAGAATATGTGAATGAAAAGAAAAGGATATTTATGGATGGGGATGATCAACTGCACTTTTAAAATTTTGAGTAGCGCCAGAATCATTCCTTTCTTTTTGGCATTATGTTCTTTTAAATCTTACAGGCTAGGACGAGAGACGACTTGGATATTTACCGGACTTACCACCGATCGTTTTCAGCGCGTTAGACACCCTATAAAATTTATGTTTAGTCAGCCTACTTTCTATTTTTATGCCAAAGTTCAGCATTAAATAACCGACTTCGCAATTATGGTGCTAATCTGCGATGTATGCCAAGCCGAGGTCAACAACAGTGCCAACAACAGCGATGAATCTCCACCGAGCATCAATCTTTTCCCTTGTTTCCACAAACACTGTGATCGGTGTAGAAGTAAGTTAGGAGTTTTCCCTCCACTACTTAATATTTTTGATTAGCCAGCTCTCCCTTCGAAATTCTTGTTTTTTTGCATTAAGATGCAACTTATCAGCAGAGCGGACGGATCGCTTGCAAAGTTTGTGGTTGCCAGTGTTTGCCCAGACATATTTATGATTATACCGAAACGCAATTGGACCGAATGTGAGTATATTATACTATAATACATTGAAATAAAGCCGTGGGCTCTATCATCTTGAAATCCTTCTATTTCCTAAACTGATTTTTTGGATTTAAATAATTCGTGTTAAGTTATTGTATGTATTGCAACATAAAAAATCGTGCTCAAGTGGAATGGTGTTGTGAAACATGTCAAAGACGTTATCTGTGCAATGCTTGCACAAAGCCACACGTTCTTTCCGGCCACTCATTGACTCCGGTCAGGTTTGGGGTATCCGGCTAAATTAGACAGGTCCTAAATCAGAACTAAATTTACATGACGCATCAACAAACTGGAATTTCAAGAATATAATGATTGTTTAGGTAAAAACCTGTGTGCCAACGCATTCTCAGTGTCACAGCCATCTGAATTTGCCGGCAACGTATTTGTGTTCATGTCAAACAGTATGTTTTTAATATGTAAAGTGTTCGATCATTCTTTTTGAAAGTAAAGCCGAAATCCAGGGACGTAGCTAGAAACAAATTTTGGAGGGGGGAATTGGTCCATCTGAGCGCCAGGAGCGGCCCGGTGGTGCCAATAGGCGCCGCCGGGAAAATTATTTTGATTTTTGATGGCAATTTGTTAAGAAAATTGATCAAAAAAGTGTAAAACAATAGGGTCCCCCCTCTTATTTTTTTCTCAAATTTCATTTCGGGGGGGGGGGAATTCACCCCCCCCCCCTGGCTACGCCCTTGCGAAAATCTGTTGCAGAAGAGAGAACAAATCCTTCCACTTTCAGCGCCTTTGCGTCCATTGTTTGAACATTCACGCAAATGGACAACTGATTGCCCCTCACGAACAACGCTACCCTTTTGCCCAATTGGCTGACCAGGCAAGGCAACGGCTTCAGATCATTCGGACTAATAGCCAAAAGGAAGTGGCTAAGACACAGAAAATCTTGCCGGTGCTTCAACGGAACAAAAAATTCGTCCACGAAATGGCCAGCAAAGCACGTAGCGCTGTGGCCAATGAAATCGTTGAGCTGTGCAACGCGCTCATAAGGTCAAAGCAAAAAATATCACGAGCCAGATTTGTTTAAGTCCCAGTCATTTTTTGCAGACGTGGAAATGACATCGTCACACACATCGATCTTTTCGAGCAGGAAAAACAGCAAAAGTATGAATCAATGGAATATGAATTGAAACGAGTCGTGGATCATTTTGCAAAGGTTAGTAAAATGATATGTATGTTAAAGTAAAACATCAAATGTACCAAATTTTAAGATTGAGGAATTCTCAGAAAATGCCTTAGTAACCGCGCAGAATGACCATCCGGGAATGTGCTCTGCCAGCGAGTTTGCGCAGAGTTCTGTTGGTCTAATGTCCAAGAAGTTGGAGACGCTTCAACGAGATGTTGAACTTACACAACGGTTGCCCAAGATCAGCTACCAGTCGGACCTGGGTCAGATCATCCAGTCAATAAAAAGCCTTGGCATTGTGGATATTGATGGGCATAAAACGGTCAGTCGTGTTTTTTTATATGATTTTTTAGCACATGACGAGTTGGTGTTTTCATGTAAACAATTTTAGTTTCCTCTGCTCACTACGCCGCAGAATGCCCAAATGTTCACGGTCACTAATACGGCCATGCCTCTGCAACATTCTGGCCCATCCGTTCAAGTGACTTCAACTATTCGTCCACCCCTCTCATCGTTAAACCCTCCTGGCGGCGCTACCATTCGCCAAGGAGCAGCGCTAATACGACCGCCGTCGGCAGTAGCGAATGTCATTATTTCGGCGTCAACGCATCCGTTCAATGTTCCGCTTCCATCTAATGTTGGTGTCGTACAACCAACACAACAACAAAAACAACACCAGTTAACAAGCGGTGGGAGGACGATGGTATTGCATTACTTTCCTTGCTTGTCTTATCTAAACAAAAACAGAGGTTTTTTGCCTTCGAATTTTAGTCTTTTTAAGGTTTATCCACCGATTCCTGATATTTTTTTCTTTTAATTGAAGGTTTCACCCTCGCTAAAATAACTTTAATTAAGGATGCTCCCCAAGTTCCACATGTCCATCTTTTACCGACTAGTGTTGCTGGAACTGGGATTCTTTCACATCTTCTGCAGCAAGGCGTTGTTCCTGTTCCCACTGCTTCCACGAGTGCGAACAATTCACTACCGAATACTCCAACTACGCCGAACTTCCCGCAAATTCGTCAGCCTCATCAGCAAAATCAAGCAGTACCTCATCAGCAACAAGTTATACATCAACAACAGACGACACTTCATCAGCAGCAGCAACAGATGGCACTTCATCCGCAGCAACAACAGATGACACTTCATCAACAACAACAACAGATGAAACTTCATCAGCAACATTTGGCACAAGTGCAGCAGCAGCAGGCTGCCAGAAACCAAATGATATGTCAGCAGCAGCAACAGCATTTGATGCATCAACAATATGCTCATAGCCAGCAGCAACAATCTCAGACCGCAAATTTGCAACAAAATCAAATCCTTTTGAAGCAGTTGCAAGAACAACAACAAAATTTTCAACAGCAGCAGCAACGACAAATAAATGAGCACCACCAACAGCAGCAACATAAAGATGTTCCTTCAACCTCTCAGGCAATCAATAAATTTAAAATGTATAATATTATTGTGTTTAGGCATCTTCGCAAAATGTGTCGACATTAGCTGAATCTGAAAAACAACAACTTTTATTGCGGTTACCGAATCCCCACAGACAACAGGCGCAAACGGCACAACAACAGCAGCAGCAAATGTAACATTTTCTTAGTTTAAATTAAACTATATCGGCCTATTTTTTTCCTTATGATATGATTTGATATATTTAGGCTAAACCATACGCCGTCTGGTTCGTCCGTTGCAATGCCGCAAATTGTCTCTTCTCCGCAAGTCCACCAAGTTGCACACATGCCTATGATAAACCCATTTTCCCTTTCTGCACCCACACAAATTGAGGTGATTCAACAATATCGGGACCAAGTTCAGCCGACGGCGACTCATCCTGTTCAGCAACAGCAAACTGCCGCTCGATCACAGCAACAAAATCCGATCGTAGTGGAATTAATCGACGATGATGATGTTGAGGCAAAGGGGCAAATTACACCTCAAGCGAGCAGCTCTGTTCTGCTAACAACACAATTTGCTGATGAACAACAGCAGCAGGTGCACCACCCACAGGTCTCTCGGTTGAAGGCACAAAGTGCAGCTGCCGATTCCACCGTAAATGCCGGGAATGGATCTTCAGGTTTTTTATGTCTATTCATACATTTGGGTTTCTTTACCCTGTTGGTTAAGGTGACGATTCGTCGGTAAGCCCGAGTCCGTCGACGTCCGCTTCAAAGCGGCCGTCTGCCCCACCAATTGCCGTGGCGGAACCCTTTCATAAACGGCTTGCATTGGAAAATACGAACAATAAAATTGGCACCAACACATGTGCCATTGACACTGAAGAAGTATCCACGAGATCACCGTCGATCAGCACTACGATGATTGAGTGCAATATAAAAGGCTGTGGAAACGAAGGCCAGGCTCAAGGTCGAGGAGACGGCACTGCCTTTGGAAAAAGTGTGCATTGTTCTGTCAACTACGAACACAAGCTTGACAATAAATTGGACCGGGGTCACGAGGATGGTCTGTTATAGCTTAAAGGTAAAAATATATATTTGCGCGACATTAAGGCATCGGCGAAGTCGATAAAGAGCAATTCGTTGACGAAGGGTCGACTAGCAAAATATGTATTGCAGCATCACGACCGCCACCCGAATGCAGGGAAAAAAAGTTGCAGGGCGACGACATGTGGGACGACTACTGCTATGTGTGTTCCCAGGGCTGTGACGAAACGACGGGATCATTGGGCTGCTGTGAAACGTGTCCAAAAGTGTTTCATGCCAAGTGTCACGTGCCAATCATTTATGGCGTCATGGAAGATTTACCGTAATAACATTGCACTATTTATTTTGAAGTTTTGCTTTTAAGACGACACTTTGATTTTACTAGTTATTTTAGCGATGACTGGCAGTGCACACTTTGTTTGCTTTGTGATCCGCTTTCTCAAATAAGCCAAATGTTTGGAAAACGCGAAAAATTGGTAATCGAATTTTTAGTTTAAAGAAATTTAGAAAATTAGACCAACAAAATGTTTTTAATAGTTCTAAGTCTATTTACTATATTTTTCCTACCTTTGAATCAAAACTTGTTTCAGTTGTGCTCCAAGGTCTATTTGGCATGTTTTGAGGACTTTTCGCAGGTCGAGCCTTTTCTGAACGCGGTTTCCAGGGATGAAGCGGATTATTATGCAGTCATCAAAGAGCCCATTTGGTTGTGCAAAATTGCGCAGAAAATTTCCACTGATGAGTATAAACTCATTTCAGAGGTTTGTTTTTTTAAGTTATTGAATTGTTAGGTGTTATCGAATTAAATTTTTTTAGTTTATCGATGACATGAACCTTTTGTTTCGCAATTGTTCGACCTTCAATCTGGTGATTCATTTATTAATTTCTTTGGCTTACTTCATAGGAATCTCAAATACAGCCATTAAATTTTAAAATTTAATCTTAAATAGCCCACTAATCCATTGTCCGCCTCCGGCAAGAAAGTGTACACACTTTACATGAAAGCGATCCGTGAATTTTTGCCGGCTTATGAGAAGCAGATTTGGATTTACATTTCATTGTACAGCGCAAGACTTTCGGTCGCAAATTCGGTAAATGTTTATTGATTTTGCTAACAATTTATTAATTACGTTTCAGAGTGATGAGGAATCTTCGCGACGGCGCGGTATTAGACGTGGAACAGTCCAAAAAGCAAAGTCCCAGACGCCAGTCGATCTGCAATCCAAATGAAGAGGAGGGCCATAGAGAATGGTCGTTAGATGCCCATTATTGATGCTTATTAAAAATATTCATTGTAACAAAGAATACCCTTGGCGCAAGGGTAATAGCGCAGCTGCCCCCCCCCCATTTTTTGAAATAAAAAGTCACAAATATTCTTTCTAGGAGGTTATCATTCGCGGTTTTTTAAATTTTCTAATTTATTGAATACCCACGCAAATGTGAGTTATACCAGATCTCGAGTGCTCAATAGAGCAATTTGTAAATTAAAACTATCAAAAACTAAAATTAATTCCTTTTAAATAATGCCTCGAGGAATTGCACGGCTTTGATCATTTGTAATTGTGTCTATAAATTTTTTTTGTTGAAATAAAAAAGTGTCAAAAAATCTCAAATAACACGATATTCTGATTTGGGCTTTAATTTACAACAAGAATTAATTTATTCATGCCTTCATATTTTCCGCAATTTTTCAATTCGCTGCCTATTCCATACATTTAATCCCTGGACAAGTGCTATTACTCTCCGCCGTTCCAATTCCACGATGTGTTTTCTCAGTGAATGGATGGGAAGGAAGGCAAAGTGTGCCGATTGGCGGATTCGCATCATTCGATAGCCTCCGGCCCTAAAATGCTGAAGGCAGGGAGAAAAGAGAGATTAAGTGAAAGGAGGAGGAAAGAGTGTCAGAGAGGAAATAGAGGGGGCAGAGAGTGGATTAAGCGGCGTATGGTCGAGAATGGCGGCGGCTTTATAGGCTGAGGGAGGACTGACTTCGTGGGGAGATTTTCTTGCGGTGAAATGCCCGGGGGGGGGGGCTGGATGGCTTTGCCTTTGGGAGGCGCGTCTTCCCCCCTCTTTCTGTCCCCGTTGTTAAAAACATTTCCACGCCGGACAACCGAAGAAGAAAGAATAGCAGCGTTAAATGACTGCCGTTCAAATCAAATCCCATCGGCAGAAAGAGGCAATTGGGGAGCAATGGATTTGTGTCAGAGCTGTCTCTTATACACATCTAGATGTGTATAAGAGTGCAACTCACACAGCTCGTTCATTTTTATAACTCATTATTTGTCAGAACAAATTGAATAAGCATACTTTCTGTGCACAACATAAATTAATTTTTTTCAAAACAACCAATGGACCGTCTCTCGTGGTATCAGACGGGCGAGTCAATGGAGGAAATTCTCTGTCAGGCTGGCAGTGTCGGCATTTACGATGGGGACCTTAAACAGGTCAATGGTCAACACAAAGGGCACTTTTATTGGAATTTAAAAGATTGTGCTGTTTTAGTCCTCCTTCGAACAAGGCGCCGTTTCGCTGACCTATCAACGGGTCATATGGGCCGACTCCACCGATCCGGTGAGATAGCACTTTCTTCATTTTCTTAGCTAATGCCAACCAAAGGACTGCCGTCTAATCCTCCACCATTCGATGGTCCAAAAGATTGAGAAACAGCAAAAAACGATGTTCGGACGGGGCGGAAAAATCATTGTGACGGTAAAACCCGTAATGGGCGGCCACGTGCCGGGGCCAATTGCCGCCAGCGGAACAAATTCACTACGCTTTGTCTTCAGAAATGGGGGCGAGGAAGAGGTGGGGGGGGGGGTTTAATGTAGAAAACTTTTTTTATTCGAAATTTAATTTATTATATTTATTACTTGTAATTGGTTGTGTGAGTTTGGGCCGCGTTTAAATATTACGTTAGACAGAACGCCATTTAAAGATGGACGAATATGCGAATTAGGTACTCATTATCTTCGTTTTCCAGTTCTACAAGCGTTTTCTCGACGCGCTCAACAAGCAAATGTGGCAACGGACGTCGTCCAGCTCCAGCTCCGCCAGTTCGTCTCGGAACAGCGCACAACAAACGCAAACGTTTGGCGGAAGTGCTGGCGGCGCTGTCGCACCTCCGCGCAGCGTTGGCATTTTGGGCATTGAAAAGCGACTGGCGGAACAGCACCAGCGGACACATGAACACATCAGCGAGGTGATCAGCGATGGACAAATCAAACGGATGGTTTTCCCTTCCAAAAAACCAAAAAATTCGAAATCAAACCATTTTGTGTAACGTCCTTAGCCTTCCTTAAATCCTTATTTTACATCTAGATGTACAATTTAAGGCTTTTGAAGACATGAGCAAATTGATGGAGCAGGCCAGGGAAATGGTCGTGTTGTCTAAGAACATTACTGAGCGACTGCGGCAGAAAAAGGGGGAAATAACGGACGACGACGACGAGGCAACGGCCTTTTGGAAATAATAAAGCTTCATTTTATTGGACAATGGATTTTAATTGCGCTTATTTCAGACTGTTCAACTAAAGTCCTATTTGCTCTCTTTGGGCGTGAGTGATCCCGTGACCAAATCAACGTTTGGCGGAAGTTCCGTGTTCTTCGATAAATTGGCGGCTGAATTGACCTCCGTCCTGCTGGAGCCATTGAAGGTTGGCATTTTTGATCAAAGTCAGTGAAAAGGTACCAAACTCGAGTAGCAAAGCGGCGGAACGATGACATTGCCCGAGGCGTTTTGCCGAATGAATCGAGCCAGGGGGATGGAAATGATTTCGCCCGAGGATCTGCTGAACGCGTGCCAAAGGCTGGACAGAATGGACTCGCCGATAAGGTTGCCCAAACACATAAAAAAATTCTTGAAATGGACAAATTCTCTCTAAACTTCCTAAATTTTCATACCAACAGAATCTAAAACAAATCCGTTTTCCCCCATTTTCAGTCTTTTCACTTTTGAAAACGGCGTCTCTGTGCTGCAGTTGCGCTCTCTCAGCGCCATCCGTGTGTCTGATGAGGTGCTTCAAATGGTCGAAGCCGCCGGGTCCATGGACGCTTCACAACTTGCCAAGTCGTCCGGTGTCCCGTTGGTTCTGGCAGCGGAAAGGTGTGGCGTTTTTTTGTTGTTAATAAATTTGATTTTTTCACTTTGCTATATTTTGACTCTGTTTTAGGCTCCGTTACGCTGAAGAGCAGGCAAAGCTGTGTCGGGATGACACAATTGAGGGACTGTTCTTCTATCCCAACAAATTTATGAGTTTAGAATTGCCCAATGATAGCTCATCCAGTTTAATGACCTCTCACTTGTCCAAAGCTGACGGGTTATAAATAAATAAAATGATAAATTTTAAACATTACCATTTCATCGCTTTGTAAAATAAATGACTATCCCCGGTCCCGAATCCATGAAATTTAGAGCATCCGAGTCTCAACCTTTTTGTCCCGAAAGTATTGGGCCAATTTGAGGCTCTTATCCCTTGTTTTCTTTGTGCATTTACCTTGTCTGGTTTTAAACTTATGTAATAAAAGTTCAAATGTTGCCATTTCGTTTTTTAACCAAATAATTAAGAAATAAAATAATTCTACAACCAAATTCACTTTCAAATTCTCAGAATAGCACGATTACAACCATCAAAATGTTTCGCGCTGTGGAAAGAAAATTTTGCAAAGAAAAATCCAAAATCTTCAAAAAGTCTAATTTTTGGCGATCTGTCATTTTTTGTTTTAAAAAAAACCTATTCTCTGTTTTCCCCACCGGACCTTCACAATACCATAAAAATATTAATTTTAAAAACCTCTTAATGAGTTTGGGCCAGTTGAGTCTGGAGGCAAAAAAGAACATTATGTAGTGTTTGTCTGGGAGTATTCTGCTAGTCTTCTGTCATCTGGGAGTTTGCTGTCCCCTAGCCATTCGTGAAGGAAACCTACTGATTGCCATTCATTCTATTTATAGTTTCTTTTTTTATAGCAATATATTTTTTGTGGATTCTCGAGCATTTTATCGAAAAAAAAAATCAATTTTGTAAGCTATGCCGTTCCGCCAGGATGTCTGGACTCACGATTCCTGCTTGGTTTGTCCCTAATAATGCTGAAAAATAATGTTCGAGTTAAAGGTGTGCCAGTCAATGCATTCTACAGAAGAAGAGAAAAACAAGCACGAGTTGGACGAGTCGCACAAGAAGGTGTGTTAAATTTTTAAAATAAAAATGTTTTTTTCTTTTCCAGAAAATTGTTGTCTACGATTTTTTATCCAAAGAGCTTTCCTGCTTGACACCAAGCAACCAAAGGTCGTTACTCTACGAAAGATATTATCGCGCAAATGCTTGCGTTGCAGGTGAGCTGACTTTGAAGCCCATTACTTCAAATCTTTTGGGCTTTTTAGAGTATACCGAACTCGAATAAAAGCGTAAACAAAAAGCTAATATTCAGGAAATGTTATTGTTTTAGGGCTCGATTGCATTTGCGAGCTCAACTTCAGCTGGTCGACCGATCCTTTATGGGCCTGCACAATTTGTTATGTGGCCGGTGAAACGTTGGAATCTGCGGATGATCACATGCATTGCTCTTATCACAAAAGAAATTACATTGTTAGCGAAGAACCTAACTAATTGCACCAAATTTAATCCTTATTTATTCCAGTGTGAATATCATCCCGATCGCTATGCTAACCTTTTGAAGGCGCAGGAGAAAAGTGCGAAAAACAAACAGTCTCTATTGGAGCAAGAGGCAATTGTTGACACATTGTTGGAGTCCAAGGGATTGTTGGCCCCGGATGTTTATGTGCTGAATGAGCGAAGTCAGGAATGGGCCTTTCAAAAGCTTGGGCTGTCCAACGAGCGGCCCACAACGGCATACATTGCAGAAGATGTGACGGACAATCTTAAAATTGCTCTTTGTTTTGTAAGTTTTGATTTGCGAAATTCCGTATATTTTTTGTTTTTTTAGGTATGCGGCGAAACATTTTTTGCACTCAATCACAAATTTCGAGAAGCATGGTTTACTCACCTTTCAACAAGCATTCATCAACGTTGCAAATCGATGCAGATATTGGTTCACGAAAGTTTCTAAATAAAGACGGACCTTTTTGCTATTTGTAAATTCAGATAATCTAATTGCGTGCGAGGGAGTCCCGGGGGAATGCGAACTCAGAACAAACGCCGAATTTCGCCGCCTCCACGACACTGATGTTGCTGGACCGCATTATGGACCGACGGTTGGACTCGAACATTTGATCATCTTCAACGGTTGGGTTTGGATAAATTTGTATAATTTTATTTGGATAAATAGAATTATTCAAATTTTTATTTGCTTTTTTGTCGGTAATTTTGTCTTCAAAACACTTCATCCAAAGGCATTTCGTTGAACAGAAAAATTAACAAATTGAAATAAAAAATACAAAATGTGGCTTTGTTTATGTCGTGCCGGTGTTCTTCATCCAACAAACACCCTTTCGCTGAATATTTTGTTCATTTCTATTATTACTGAACTCTTAAGACATTTTCTAAAAGTTTTTCGAGACAAAGTTTTAATGATTGATCTGAATACTTTACCGTCCTTTTCGGCCCTTTGATTTTGACGTATTTATTGTATTACCATTTGCTGTCATTTTTCTGTTATTTGTACCCAACGTTTGTTTGTGCATTTTGCGTTTCTTTTCAAATTTTAGGCAATGAATCCTTTTGTTCCATTTGCTACACAATTCTATCAAACTCGGCAATCACGGATCACTTCTCTTCCGAATATCACATCGAACGCTTTGTTGTAAGTTTTATTGTGCTGCGATAGTGCTTAATATTTATTTTGTTTTTCTTTAGAGAAGGGCTGACCCGGGCAAACTTTTGAATGCGCAATATTTGAAAGTAACTGATATTCATGGGATTTTGTCCTTTTGCTACGAAGAACGACCGATTGCCGTGCACAAATACTTCCGAACGGACGCGAACATACCACTTTTATTGAGGAAATATGCATTCCCAGAACAGCGTTCTTTGGTAACGAATGCTTTAGAACAAATTGATTTGGGCCGCAACATCAAAGCCATTTGGTGTGAGGTTAATTCCCAAATGATCGGTAAACTTTCAGTTAATGAATTCTTTGTTTAGGAATGTAAAGAATACATAAACACTTCTAGCGATGACGATGCATGGAGCTTCCATATTTTTGACGATTCGCATTTTGAGCGGGCGGCCAATAGGGCGCTGTACTATTACGGTTGCATTCAAAATTGACTGTCTAAAATTTCGCTTTGCCACTTAGATGAGGCGAGCGTGACGGGAAGTGCTGGGATTCTGGACGATTTCGTTCGCGCGTTTCCGCCGAGTTGGGATGAGCAGTTCTCTGTCTCTCTTGGTGTACTGGCTATCCAGAACCATTGCGAGTTTGGCCTTGAGTTCATCATTCGGGATGTACTCAGTTCCAAGCTGTACTGCACGTGTTGTTTTGTACAGTGCGATGACAGCGACATGCAGACGTTCTCAAAACACGCTCGTTCATTGCAACACATCACTCGTGCAATGGTTGTTCTTTTAGCTGTTATGCACAATGTTTTCAGCTTGTATCACCAAACATTTTCAATTTATTGCACTCATCGTCATATTGTCGCAGTGTGGTGGGGTAGAGAAAAGGCCAAGCACAGAGGACGTCTTTAACAACATTTTTCTGAGAATATTAATCCAGTTCCTTCTAATTGTTCAGCACTCAATGAACAAGAAAACCATGATAACGTTGAACTGGCGTTTTCCGAACATCAACAACAGAAAGCCGTTGCTGATGGACTACCTAATTCACTACCACAAAAACTTGCGGGCGCAACGTCAAGGCGTCTCTGTGTACAACCCGGCATTGATTTGTAAACTTAACTGTTCGACAGCTTTGCCGAGGAAGTTGTTCAACCTAGCCAAAATAGCACCGAACGACAGACTCAGTTTTCTTGCGACAAACAAAGAAGATGGAACGCCTGAAATGGGTAACACTTTTAGAAGGATTTAATTATAAAATAAAGCATAGTTTTATTGAAAAAGCAGCACTTTACGGTAGAAACCGGTCGTTCTCTCATACGATTTATGGGCAAAGTCATCTAGTTGATTATTGTTTATATGCGGGTTTAAACATTGCATATTAGCCGAGTTTTCTTTAGAAATGGGGGAAAAAGTTTTTTTATGTATTGACCGGTTTCTTACCATTCAGTTCCTTTGAATGTTGCCTTGCGTGAGCACTGCAGAATTGAAGTAAAATTAGAGGAGAAGGAAATGGTTGTCTTTCATTGTGAGGTTGGTTTATGTTGAACGATTTGTCAAGTCAGCATTTCCTCCTTTCACATTACTTTTGTCTGTTATTTTGCTGCTGAATTTCCGTTCTTTTGAACATTTCATCTTTTATAAATCCCACACGTTTTGTTAAAATCATTTTACATTAAACACTAAAACCCAGTCGATTGTTATTTTATATGTTTACAAGTTGTTCTGATTTTTTAGGAGTGTTCACAATCTTTCTCAGGAAACTTTGCCAAACTTGACGAGGCAATTGAGGAGCACTTGCTCAGTTTGAGCCATTGGGAACGCACTAAGTCTCTCGACGACAATCCGTTCGGTAATTTTTTTAGGTTAATCGTTTAACATTTTGGTGGTCTTCGCTTTTCAGATGAAAGTCAGCGCGTTTTGGACAAAGAGTCGAAGATTAAGGTCTTACCTTATAAGCAGCCGGATCCGAAGAAGGTTAAATCCAAAAAATACTGAAATTGTTCATCCCTCCGTTTAGAAAGTGACATGGAAATGGAATGACAAAAAGGCCTGCTATGAGTTCGTTTACGCCCAACTCGGTCTGGAGCACATTCGAGAGCGAAGACATTTTAGGGATGAAAAACCAGACATTTTCTGCACACTTTGTGCTCAGAGTTTCAAATTGGCAAAATTGGAGTTTGAGTGCCACATCCGGTCATTCACGCACCTTTTCTACTTCATGGTAGGATTAGGCAATAGCGTTGTCATTTTGATGCTGAGGAAGCGCGCTGGTCTCGTCCGATTTTTACTTATCAAATTTCAGCATAAGCATCGTCCAGCAATCATTCCTGAGTTGCAGTCACAGATGACCGCTGACTTGGACTTGGTTGAGAAGCATAAGAATATCCGACGTCTTTTTGCAAGAACATTGAAGGGATGCGAGTCAGATAAAAAGCAACAGGGAATTCGCATTTACGATTTTGAGCAGAAGAATTGCGAGTACGCCGATGTGAAGAAGGCATTGGGGGAGGACAAAACTGAGACTAATTCGCAAAACAGTGACACGCGGTCAAAACTGCCTAATCAACAGAGGAGTTTGACCATTTTTGACTTGGACACAGTTCAAATTCGAGACCAGAAGTGGCATAACTGTGAAGCATTGGACAAACATTTTACGGATTTGGTCGAAAAAAGCATGGAAAACGGCAATGAGGATCGTAGCGGCCTAATTACACGCTCATTGGAACAAGCAAAACGACAATTACTTGGTGTGGTGCACTTTGACGGGATGGTTCAGCTTGAGGATAGCTCACCGAGTACTTCAATGACATCTGTGAATGGACTCCAACAGCAAAGGGAGCAGTCGAAAGAACTGACGGAGACGACCAAAGTTGGGAGTGCTTCATCTAAGGACACAGGTTCTTTCATTTTAATGTAAATGTGATCATTTAACAGTGTCAGACGCGCTACCGGCTCCGTCCGCCGGACATTCGGTTACTGATGACATTCCAAAAAGCACTTCTCATTCGCGCACGAGCGAACGGCGTCGGCGCTCGCCATCGTCACATCGGCGACGCCGTCACCATTCGCGTTCCCCGTTTCAACATCGCCGATTTGGTCGCTCGCCCGACGATCACCGCTCCAAAAATTTGAAATCTCCGTCACCAAAAAAGTCGCGAAGAGAGCGCACTGGCAGCGATTTGAACACGTCGTCCTCACGCCCCACAAGCGCCCGTTCACGCTCAAAATCAGCAAGCAGAAAACCAACTAGGTCAGAGTCGCGCTCGAACACTCCGCCGATGACGCAAGAAGCGGCGGCTAAACGTTTGCACGACCTCAAAATGGCACTGATCGGCAAAAATATGCCGCGCCAATTTTTCCCTCCTCCGCCACCTTTAAAACTGACACAGCCTGGTTCATCGGCCGGCGAATTCGTAACGGTGCCTCCGCCGCCGCCGCCTCCGGAGCCAGTGCCTCCAGCTCCCAGCTACATAAACAAGTCCTTTTGCATTTTTGATTGTCGCTATGGTTTAGCTGTTTATGTTCATTTTTTGTTTTTGTCTCATTTCTTTGGTTATGTAATAGAGGTTCGCAAATTTAAAAAAAAATTTTTCTTATTCATCCTTAACACAATTAGGCCTTTTCCAACAATAAATTTCTTTAGAAAAAAGTTTTTAAATTTTCAGAAATGTTGGAGGTGTTTATGATGCTGGATATCTCGAGGAGGCATTTCCCGAGATATTACGCAAATCTCCGTCTTCAAAACAGAGTGAGGACCAAACCATGGCTGCGCAACCGGAAGTGGCCATGAACATTCAACACTCGTCTGAATCGCTTGATCACGGAGAAGCGGCATCGCTGGGAAGGTCAGCATTTTGTTTTAAAATTGATTGAATGAACCGAAATGCGCCTGTTTAAGTCAAAAGGGCAAATCTGGCGAAGAAAACAAAGCTGAAGAGACGGATGAATTGTTGAGGAATCAATTGATGAATCGTTTGAAGAAGGAATCTCGGAAAGATGCGTTCAAAAAAACCGTTATGAAAATACCCAAGGATTTGCCAGCTTTTAAACAGCAGGCGTTGATGCGGCAGCATGCCGAAATGCTAAAGACAAAAAATCCGTCTAAAAAGTTTGGCGGAAGGCCTCCAAATGTGGCGGCTTTGCAGGAGAAACAAACAGAAAGTCAACAGGAAGATGAGCGACTCCAGGCAATCTCACCCGAACTCGATGACGTTGTCGAAGTTGTTGAACAACAACAACAGCAGCAGCAGCAAAGGGATGAGCAACAGAACCAAACGACAAAAGGCTCCGATTCGAGGTACAAAGAGCCAAGAGAACTTTAACTTCATGTGATTAAGTTAGGCTTACCATAGTCAATTTGCCAACTTTTAATAATAAATTCTACAAATAATCGAGAAGCCGGATAATCCTGTTGCGGCGGAATACAAACCCGGTTTCTAATGTAGCAGGACCGCAAAACTACCAAATTTGCTTAAAAATAAGCAATCCAAACTTTGGTTAATTTATTATTTCAGATGGGATCAGATGAGTGGAAAGTTTGTGTCCGTTGGTCCGACTTTACTCCAACCCAACACCCCATTGTCGTCGAGTGCTTCTTCGATCCCAACAACGTCGTCTCAGCAAGGGATGTCAATTCCCAAAATAGGCGTGATTGGTTCTCCAAAATTGGTTGTACCGAGCCCACAACAGGCCCAGAATATTCTCTCACAGCTTGCCATGTCCACCTCCGCAGTGACGGCCCAACGCATGTTCTCCGGCCAACAATTTTTGGCAAATGTTCCACCTCTTAGTCATCTCCCAGCAACACCACCATTTCAGCCGGTACGCTGTTTGCCGGGAGGGGTGGAAGCTTATTTTGATGTGATTTGTAAAGCAGTTAATACCCATTTTTTGTCACAATTTTGACTATTTTTAATTAGCGATTATTTCTATGAAGTACCCCTGCTCAATTTTTTGTTTGAATTTGAAATAATTTTTTTACGATGAATGAGCAAGTGGTTAACACCGAGGGGTTGGCCATCTATGTCTGATAACTTCCAGAATCTTTTTTCTGCCACTGCGACCAGACCGACCAATTTACTTGGACATCATTCTGTGCAATCGACTCTTTTCGGAAATATGTCCATTCCGCCGAATCTTTTAGGAACTCTTAATTCGGCACTCGGTGGTAGGGTTTCTGTGCCAGCATTGCCCATTTTCAATTTAAGTTCCGATGACAATTCCACCTCCTCGATTCAATCAACCTCCGCCGATAATGGGCTTCCCGCCCCCGTTGCAGCAACATCAACCGCCGGTGATCAGCCCAGCCGAAATTATTATGCGCTCAAAAATGCAATTGTACAGCCGTGATTTGGTTAGCATTGACAATATCGCAGCATTCATTGAATACAGTGAGTTATTTTAAATAAAATTGTATGTATTTTAAAATTACGCATTAACTTACTTTTGAGTAACTTACACAAAAATTGGTTAATTAAGTGTGGAAGCAAGGTTACGAACCAATACAGCCTGGAGATCCGCCGCTATTGCTCAACGAAGTGCTCAGCAAACGGAAAGGACTGATCGGAGCAAACACTCTCTACCAGATCATTTGTTTTGGACACCCAGAACTGGAGACTTATTACTGTGGGATGTGCAACCATTGGACAACCGTTTCAGAGATGTTCAACCATTTGCGAGCGTCGATGCATCGACTCAGTTACATGGTATGTTGAGGATTTTGGAGAGATTTACATTAATGTGCCAAAATGGGAGGTCAATTTATTTTGTTATTCATTTTTATTTTTAAAAACTCAGTTTCGCAACTACAAAATGTACCATCGAAAGGCAATGGAGGAACGGGACGAGGACCGAAGGGATTCGATGTTGGAACGATTTGCATTGAAAATTTGGGAGATAGAAGGATGTGGCCAATGCACAAATCGAATGCGATGCATATTGAACGAGGAGGCCATCCGACGCATTTGGCCCAACTACATTAACTGCGTTGACAATTCGTGGAAAATCATGGATGATGATGAGGAGCTTGGTAATTTCATTCACAAATTTTAGAGGGTCGATCCTTTTTTCAGCTATTAATTCACGTTTAGAACTGTCACAACCTCCGCTTCAGCAAATGCAGCAACCAATGCCCCAAAAACACCCACCGGTGGGTGTTGAGCCGAGTTCGAATCTAAATACAATTATGGACCAGTCGATGGTTCGGGCCACATCGGCGCAGGTTCGAGCTTCAATAGTTGCCAAGAAATTGGAATTGGCTGAACGGGCTGGACATCCAGGAATGGGATTGGTCCGCATCAGTTCAGACAAATGGTAAATGTTAACTTTTGCAATCAAATTTTTTTGTTTGAAAAGATTTTGTTGTCAGAAGGGGATAATATTTATTTTAAAGAAAATGAGAGTCCGTTGAAATCTTAAAATTTTAGCTCCGACGAAACCGAAAATATTGAAAATTCGAAGGAAACACATCCACAAGAAAGTGATGGAAGCAAAAGCTCTAACAGTAGCAGAAGTGAACTGAAGAGGAACAAGTCGAAAGGTTCGTTTGTTTTCAATAAAATAAAGTGGATGAAATAAAAAATTCAGTGAGGTCGAAGCATAAAAATTCGGAAAAACCAAAGCGAAGTCGGAGCAGAGAAAGAAGTGAGAAGAAAAAGGAAAGCGAGCGGGAAAGGGTCGGACGGCGACGAAGTCGGTCCAAACAGAAAGAGTCGAAGACGGACAGCAAAGAAAAGGAAGGCAACGAAACTTGGACGGAGAAAGCGGCACAATTTTTGCACAAAATTGGCGACACCAAAAATGCCACCAAAATGTATTGGGCTGTTGAGGAGACGAACGTTGGGCCAAGTAGCGTCGACGACGACCAAAGACAAAAGGCGAATACGGTAAGGTCAATTAAATGGTTAGCCTTTCTACGAGCGCTTTTCTTTTGGTTGGGGATGGGTGGAGAGGGGGGGGGAGGATTCATCATGCCCATGGAAACACTAAAACCCAAAATAAAGAGTCATAAATTATTTGTTTGACAGTCTGGCCCTACGGGTGCCCAAGCTTTTTCCTTGGCTGAGCGTTTGGCCTTGTCTGGTCAATCGTTGTTACGTCGTCGAAAACAAATCGATGAGCGTGAACAGCAACAAGTTCGAAGGCAAATGTCACCTGGACGACTGCCAGCGACTGAGACGCCGAGAACGGATAGGCAACGACAACAGCGACCTGTGGTGGTGGACGACAAAACTGAAATGCGCAAGTCAATTGCAGTGATGATTGAATTGGTGGGTACCTTTTTCGTTTTCTATGCAGCTGTTTTGGGTTGAAACAGAATGGATGCCTGCGATCTTTTATAACATTCCTATTTAAGCAACATGAATTCGAGAAAAACAACAGTTATTTGTCTGCCGAGATGTTCTTCAAAACCTGTCAAGAGTTCAACATCACGCCCGACCAAGTGGTCAAGAACGGATTGCTCTGCGAGACTGCCAACGAACTTGGAGTTGACTTGCAACGTGCTGGTCTCCAAGCACTCATGCAGCAGAACAAACAACAACCGTGTTCATCTTCCGCTCTGTTTAATTTGCAGTCGATGGGCGTTGACGCGTCCAAACTGCGCGGATTGGACCCGAGAGCGCTGCAGTCAATTTTGTCCAAGGCGGACGCGGTCAAAACGCCGTCTTCGTCTTCAACTACCAGTGCATTTTACAAAAGCAATAGAAAAACTGATAGGCACTCAATTTACAAAATGATACTTTGATGTTGATATTCTGGACAGGACCATTATTATAAACGGATGCCTTTTAAGAATGTTCTTCGTCTTCAAGGCGCTCGCGTTTCGAAACGCACGACATTTCGTTAGACGAAAGCATGGCGCCCGGAAACTTTGTGTACCCGTCTTATGAAGAGGGCATGAGACAACAAACGCTCCGACATGGTTTGGCCGCTATTTTCCAACATCCTAGGTCTAACATTTGCATTTCGGCCCGGTCAAGGCGGAGCGGACAGCGGTGCTGAGGACACTTTGGCTGTAACTTCATCTTGTGGTGGCGGCATCAAACATTATCAGCAACAGCTGCGACCGTCTCAGACCCTAAGATGTGCACCCGAAGAACAGCTTTCACAACTGAAGCACCACCTTTGTACTAATTTTGGAATTCCGCCTGACCCAAAAGGTGCTGGCGGCATGCTACGTACGGACTCTATGGTAACATACAAATTAGTAGAATATTGTTTTTCATCGGAAAGAGTTTGTATATTAAGAATGTCCAGGAACAACCCATGGATGTGGACTTTACTGACGATATGGATGCTAGCTGGTTTGGCTTTTCTAATGACCCAACGGGGACGCCATCAAACTCGACGCAACAAGCGGAAGTTTCGTCGTCTACTCAACAGAATATCCATCAGTCTTCGATTGCGTCACATTTGGTTTTTTTGGATAATTATTTCACAGATTTTGCGTTAAATTTCTTTAGGGTTTTGTCTGATTTACACAAAATCCATTTGTAGCGTTCTGGTGTTGATTGGGGCCGTGCTTCTTCTGTTATGGAGCGAACTTCTTTGACTCCGCCAACTCTGCAACCGATGACTCATCGACAGCATCAACCACATCAATCCGGTCATTTACAAGTCCACCAACAGCAGCAACAACAACAAACAAAGAACCCAGATCTCCACAGAATTGCAGAGGTTGGGCATCGGGAGGCTGTAACCAGAAGATCGGGGAGGGGCGGGGGGTGAGAGGGACTTCCTCCCTTCTGGTTACGTGCCTGATAAGGTCATGTTACAAAAGAAAATTATGGTATTTTAGGTTGTGGAGGTCTGATGGGACGTTGAATCATTACTTTTGTTTAAGCATAAAATTTGTTGTTTTGGCAGGAGGTTGGCGATGATTGGGATTCTTTGGAGACGTTCAGCTTTGAAATGCTCGGTTTTGACGCTGGAGGCCAGACGCAGCATAAGAAAAGTTCAAACTCATCGGCATCTGCTGTCCCTCCACCACCGCCGCCATGAGTTAGCCTGCTGTTGAACATTCGTTTATCAGGGCCGTAACCAGGGGTTTTCCCGCTTATCGGTGCCGCCGGACCCCTTCCATTCCTAAAAAGCTTAAAAATCGAACACATTTTTGAAAAATTGTTTAATAAAAATGCAATAAACACAAAATGCGCTCCTAAGAATTGACTTTTTGGCTTGCCCCCCCCCCGAACTTTTTTTTCTGATTACGGCCCTGCGTGCTATAATGACATGTAAACATTTGCGTTTTGTTAATATCCGTCGATTGATGTTTTCTTTGTAGGAATTTGTTTTCCATAAAATATTGAAAATTCTAATTGCTTTTTTCATCTTTCGAAAATCTTCCCTATTCGTTCTCACATTTCTAACCGTTAGGTGCTCGCCGCCTAAGGGCATTTGTTTGTTTGGTGTCCCCATTGCCTTAATTTTCAGTTTGTTCCGCGAAAATAGACAAAAGAAAGAAAGAGAGTGAGAGGAATGGACGTAGGGTAGAAGAGAAATGGGAGGGGGGGCTTTTTGGGCCGTTGTGCCCAAATCAATCTCTAAATCCAAAGTTATAGAAAGCAAAAAAACCTTTTTTTGACAATGGCACGATGTGTAACTGTTATTGACGATGATGAGAAGCTTTAATCGGCTTCTCCTTTCTCTGTCTCTCCTTTTCTTTCTCCTTCCCTCTCTCCCCTCCTTCTTTCCTCCCTCCCTCTCTCCTCCCCTCCTTTCTTTTCTTCCTCCCTTCCTCTGTCTCTCCTTTTCTCTCTCTCCCTCATTCCTTTTCTCTCTCCCTCTCTCTCTTCCTCTGTCTCTCCTTTTTTTTCTCTCTCCCTCTCTCTCTTCCCCTGTCTCTCCTTTTTTTCTCTCTCCCTCTCTCTCTCTCTCCTCCCCTCCTTCCTTTTCTCCCTCCCTCTCTCTCCCTCACTCTTTCTTCCGCTCTCTCTCGGTTTTCCCCTATCCAATGCCAATATTGCGTGCCGCGAGCAGCGAATGCACTGTTAAAAGCCTGTCTCTTATACACATCTAGATGTGTATAAGAGACAGCTCTTTCTTCCGCTCTCTCTCGGTTTTCCCCTATCCAATGCCAATATTGCGTGCCGCGAGCAGCGAATGCACTGTTAAAAGCATTCTTCGGGGAATGCATCTCCTCCAACTAACGACGAATAAAGAGAGGGAGGGAGGGGGGGGGAGTCGCTCTATTTGAAAGCGCCTCGAGGGGTTGGGCCAATTCAATTAGGGCGGAGGAGGTCGATGAATGGCAAAATTGCACGGCCCGGCCCTTTCCGCCAAAATGCTCTCCGGTGACTTCTTTTTCTTCCCGGAAAGTGTGTGAATGTATTCGGACTTAGCTGGTGATGTGCCCCTGGGGGACGCATAAAAAATTAGGCGCTGGGTGCATCAAAAAACAAAAATATGCCCTGAGAGAATTGAGGCAAAAGAACGAACGGTGCCTGAGGGTTTGGGGGGGGGGGCTTTAACCACAACAAATAACAAAATTTAATNGCTGATAGCGAGATGATGATGAGTTTAGTGGGAAAGAGGAAAGTGGTTGCGATGGAAGTACGAATGAATAATGGGAGGAGGCGAACTTTCGACTTTACTCGCCCGTCCACCCCCGGCGGGGCCATTCATTTTAATGATTTCTTGCTAAATTTGCTCACATCAATTAATTATAAAAATACGTTGAAACTCTGCAAGATGGCGGTGTGAGAACGCGCTTTGACCCCGGGGAATTCGTCGCCGAAAGGACTAATATATACGAAATGCCGTGGCATTTGAATAAACCGTAAACGAAAATGTTATCGGGGCAAAGAAATGTTGGAGTTTTATTCCCCGCAAGTTTTATCCGCAGCGTGCGTTTTTCTTTGGGCGTTGTCAGACGAAAAACAAACAAATGGAATAAGCCTAAAGAAGCTCACTCCGATAGTAACCACTTTTATAAATTCATAGAATAAAGACCTATTAGTGTTTGCGGTGGTTGGGGGCTGAAAAGCAGAAGCGGGAAAGGCGAGTCAAAAAATGGCTTGGAAGAAATTGGCCAAAAGTGAGTGAACGCCGCGGGGGCTGTCTCTTATACACATCTAGATGTGTATAAGAGACAGATTCCATGGTTACCGGTTGTCCAAAACACTATTTCCATTATCACATCCCAACATTTTAATTAAATAATAATTTGGTTGATTTTTTGGGTGCCGTCTTTTGGGATTCGGCGGCATCAAAAGATCGACACAAAATGAATCCGTCCCCCCAAAATCATCCAAAAGCCGCCGTCGTTGGACAACAATCGCCCCCAACGGTTGAGCCCGACTCGCTGTTCGCCCAGCAAAGCGTCGCAGGCGAAGAGACTCCGTGGTGGCAAAGGTCGCTAATCGGGGGGACTCGCCGGGTTGCAACGATTCATCCGAAATCCGTTCGTTATTCGGCGTTTTTTCCCAATCGATACGACAATTTTGGGCAATCCGATCCGAAATCCGAATTTTTTTTTTTCTTAATCCGTTGCAACCCTGGGGGGGGGAAATGCTCGAGAGTCTTGACGCCAGTCGAGAAGAGATTCCCTTTTGGGTTTCGTATTTATTGGTTATTTCAATTGGGAAATTTTCTGAAAGTCCCCCCGCCCTTTTAAGGAATTTTCTGCTCCAACAGCCGACTTTGGTAAACGCGTGGAATGCCGTGTTTCCAACGGTTGTGGTCAACATTTTTGGCATTGTCCTTTTCCTTCGCATGGGCTGGATTGTGGTGGGCTTCCATTTGTTTAAGCCTAAGCCTAATGATTATTTGGAATTTAGGGCACCGCCGGTCTCTTCCAAGCAATTGTCGTGCTCGCCCTTTGCACGCTTTTCTCCTCGGTCACTGTTCTTTCCGCCATTGGCATCTGTGAGCGATGTCAGGTGATCGCCGTCAACTGATCAAACATTTCTCAAACCGATCAGAATTTTGATGCTTAAAGCGAAAAACTCACCAACAAAACAATTTTTCTGAAATTATCGCCAAAAGTAAATAATAAGCCTTCTTCTGTCCACAATCTTTGCTCTGACCGTCTTCAGATTCGCAGTGGCGGCATTTACTTTTTGGTCTCCCACGTGCTTGGCAAGCGCATCGGCGGTGCGGTTGGCCTCATTTACACTTTTGGCCAGGCGTGCGCCACTTCGTTGGTCGCGCTGGGCTTCGGCGAGTCCATGGCCAAATTGGCCGGCATTTTCAACCCCGTGGCCATCAAAACTCTCTCTATGCTCGTACTGGTCATTCTCAACGGTGGGCTTATTTGGAATAAAAAAGGGATTGATTTCCTTTCGAATTTATCCAATTCCCTCCAGCGATGAACTTCGCCGGCCTCCGCTTCATCATCCGCCTTCAGCTGCTTCTGATGTCCTTCTTGGCATTGGCCATCGGAGATTTCCTTCTCGGCGCCGTTCTCTTTACACCACAAGATCCGGGTAAATAGCGCTCATTACATAATTCGTGGAATAATTCAATCCCAAGAGGCCGGCATCGGTGAGCTGAGTGCCGAAAGGCTGTTCCAAAACTGGCACTCCCATTATGGGCCCAGCAATTGCACGCCTTTCTCAGAATTGCCGGGAAACGAGTGAAAGAATCGATGGGAATTTTGGGGGAAAAATGAAGAATTCAGAGACCCCAACTCAGCGGAACTCGGCAAAGAGAACTTCTTCAGTGTGTTTGGCATTCTGTTCGCCAACTTCATCGGCGTCTTGGCTGGTTCGTTCTGAAAGTTCGGACAATTCGTTCAATTCATCGCAGGAGTGAATATGAGCGGCAATTTGGCTGACCCTTTGAGAAACATCGCCGAAGGCGAACTCAGCGCCCTGGGGTAAATTCAACAAATATTAATTTCAATTAAATCGCAAAACTTTCAGGGTCAGCTTTGCCCTTTGCTTTCTGATCATGCTTATCCTGGGCGCATCGGTTGATCGGTAAAGAATAAATTCAGAACAAACCCCCCCCCCCCATTTCCATCATTTCCATTGTTGTCCCATTTTGGCCAATCCCTCCTCTGCGATGTGATGGTCTCGGAACGGCTGTCGCTGACCAAACTTTTGTTCCTCGGAGGCCTTTACATCGCTTGTCTCTCCGCCATTCTCTCCTCCACTTTGGGCACTTCCCGCGTGGTGCAGGGCATCGCCGCCGAGGGGCTCATTCCGCAGATGAGCAAATTGCTTCAGGAGGTGGGGGATTTGTGTCCATTGGTAATATATCCACGCAATTGCACGCCTAACACCCACAGGACTCACCCCACAAGGACCCGCTGAAGGCCACCGTGTTGGTCACTGCAGTTGCTGTGGTGCTGGTACTGCTAGGCAACCTCAACCAAATGGCCATCCTTTCCTCCATGCCCTTTTTGCTCACTTACGCCTTCGTTAACTACGCGTACGTGTCGTTGGCGATGAGCGACGATTTGGATTCATTGGGTCGCGAGTGCTCGGCAAAGTGAGAAGACGGCCTAGCAATCGGCATTAAGCCCTTAATCCATACCACCGTAGGAACGGTCAGCAAACAAACTACGGTAGTGTGCACGAAGGCTTGGACAGCGGTGCGCAACGTTCTCTGGACGCACTGTTCAGCTCGACGGAGGAGGGCGCCGGGGGGAACGGATGGCACGGCGGCGGTGGACAAAAGCCGTGGTACACGCGGTGCATCAACAGATACGTGTCCTTTGCAGCGGTATGCATTTGGCTTCTCCAATAGATCAAAAGACCATTCTTCCTTCAAACGAAATATTCCCCCCCCCAGGCGATTGTTCATCTCCTCGTGCTCTTCTTCATCAACCAATTGTACGCACTCCTCCACATGATTGCCTTTGTCGGTCTCTACCTGTACCTTGGCAAGGCCTGTCCAGCAGTGTCCGACCAAGGTCCCCCCCCCCCTTAAATGGAGACGACGTTACTCTAATTGCCCTATTAGTGAAGGCGTCTCCCATTTCTCTATCCTCCACATGCTCCGGGTGGCAATGGCCGGCATGGAGTTCACGCCGTTCGGACCGTCCAACGCCCGCTGCTCAGCGGCGGTACCACCGGCGCCGCCGCAGGGGCTGATCCAACCGGGAGACATCCAATCGACACGACTGAACGAGCAAAACCCGGATTACGCACAGCGCAAGCAGTACCACCACGCAGAACAATTGGGATGACGCGTAATGGAGAAAGGCGGACGATTAAGCATATCCCAACTGTTTTGTGTGGACGAAGGATTGAAATTCAAAACATAAAAGCTTTATGCACATAAATTGCCTCGGGCAAAAACATTCATTTCAATTCAAATGGTCCAAATGCTTTTCTATTCCAACAAGTCAAAATACAATCGTTTTACAAAGAAATGATTCTCCCTAAGGAATTTCCCGTATTTTGTTCAACAAAAAACGAATAAAATAATTACAGCGACAGGAAATATTCACATTCATTGTGTAAATCAATTAAAGAAACTAAAATTGTGAACTAAAATCTCAAAAACAGGGAGAATATTTGTCACCAAAAAATTACCTTTAAAAATTATCTGAGAAAAGAAGAAAAATAATGTGAACCCATATGACCGAGAAATTAAATGTAAGCATTTAAATGCGGGGAAAGGGACGGACAAAAGAAATTGAGGAAAATTGAACATCGCTTTTTTGAGTTTTCTATTGGCCAAAGGAACTTCAAAATGCCCTTTCGTTGGCGAAGTAGAGCAGAAACTGGGACATGTAATAGGTGAAGTTGAGATACCAAACGATGGTGCCGGTGTGTCTCGCGAAGTGATTAATCTGAAGTTGGGGTTGGGGGGAGGGAGTTGACGCCAAATGTTTGGAGGAACGGACAGACCAGCAAGGCCGAGTTGCAGATCAACAGAAAGAAAGTGCCGAAGAAGCGGACCAACGCGGACTGAAAACCGAAAATTTATGCCCTTTCGTTTAGACCAATCGCTTACCCTCTCTTCATAAGCTATCGTTGAACCGTTTTTCCACACAGAGCTAAAGAATGAATGAACTGTTAGAAAATGTTTAAGGAAAAAGAACACTTTTGTCACGGTTTGGTCTTTCGGATTAGCAAAATAAAAATGAAATGACCCGGCGACGATAAACGAAGTCGAGGAGAGAGAGATGATCGTGGCACATGCGAGAACAAGTGCCGGGATGGAGCGGAAAAGGTCGGCGAAAATGCCGTACAAGAACAGTCCCATCACCAGACAGGCTGAGGGGATTTGAGAATTGTTGTGACTCCAAAAAGAAAACAAAACACTTACTGGTCAGCGCCAGAGCGATCCACCATTTTCGGAGGGATTTGTAGAAGGAAAGCAAATAGGCGATTTGGCTGAGACATATGAGCAGTGCGGACAGCTCCAACCTGTGGACACAATGAAAGAGTTAGCTTTGTCCCAGAGATTTGTGTAATTGAAGGCATTCTTTGCCCCTTTCTCTCTTTCTTTCCCTCACTTTTTGGGGAACATTGACCAGCTGTACAGTGCCAACGCCAGCGTAAAAAAAGAGACGGCGGTGAGAATGCGCGTCCGCCGGGGCATTCGCGTCCAAAGAGTGAACCATCCGAGAACGACCACGGGAATGGTGAACACAAAAGGAGCGTTGTTCTGAAAGCCGTCAGTAGCCATATAGACGAACAGGACGAGACCCGTGTAGACGAGGAACACCTTCGAGAAGGGACAACGAATGAGGAAGGTGAAGGCAAAGCTCGAACCCCCCCCCCCTTTTTTTAATTAAAAAATTCCATACGTGAATGCGCCGACGGGGCCTATCGGCACCGCCGCCGACCCAGTTCAACACAAATTTAAAAACTATGCCCTTGAACGGCACTATTCTATGAAAATTCTTACCTGGAAAGGCATTTCCACCAGTAATGTGTAAAAAGCAACAGAACGCCGTATAAACAAGCAAATAATCAGGGATATGACCTGTAAATACAAGAATCAATTATCGGAATATAATCAGTATTTGTTCGAAGGTAGAAACTAAGAGCTCTTTTAAGGGCAATGGTTTAGACCGAATCGCTGTGTGTGTTCGGGTGCAGTTGGAATGGAATTAAAAGTGCGTTAAGTGAAATGTAACGAGGCTTTTTGTCCGCTTCCTTCTCCACCCCTGTCACTGAAAATGAGACACTTTTTCTTTCCTCCCCTCACCCAATCTGCCAGCGTTTGTTTCATCAAAAAAATAATCCATAAATTTTGACAGAGAAACGGCAACGGATGGGTAATGGCGGCGATTGAATGCAAATGCAATGATTGATTAATTATTATGTTAATGGGTTATATTTTAAGGTAATAAACTACACCCCCCCCCCCGCCTTTATCCTTACCCGAAAAGATAGCAATTTCCGTTCTTTCAAGGTACAACAAAATGGAATTAACCCAGTGTTTCGATCTCAAGAGGGGTCGGCGGACCGATAGGCGAAAACGATTTTTTTTTGTTTTTTATAGAAAAATTGATGAGTTTTGTACAAATTACTCCAAACAACATTATGCCAATATTCAAAATTTTAAACTTTTCATTCATTTTTCAAAAAACTACAAAAAATTCACAATAAGTCTCAAACTCCTGAAAAAAGTCACAAAAAGCAGCATTTTCAACAAAACATCATCGGCCTTTCAATCAATGATTCTAAAAGGGGTAAATTCTGCCGTTTTTGGACCAATTTTCTTAACAAATTCCTTCAAAAATTTCGTATTGTTGAGAAAATTGTTGGTGGTGATATTACCAACAGCAGAAGGAAGGTGGATGAAGCTTAAGACGAGTGGGTAAAGACCGAGTCAGGGAGGGACAAACAATCGACGGACGCTGGTGGGGGGGGGGCAGGGAATTCACGTGAATGGGCTGGGGTTGGGTGGATGGGATGGATGCAAGAGAACAAGGAGGTAGCGCCGCAGGGGGAGAGCAGGAAGGTAACGCTGCAGGGAGAGGGAGAGCACGCCGCAGGGGGAGGGAGAGCAGGGAGGTAACGCCGTAGGGTTGTTTGGAGGTATAAATGGGGCTATCAGTTTAGTTGTAGAGAAAGAGAAAGCGATTTATAGAAAAGAATGTGTAAGCAATGAGAGTTGAGTTTGGCTGTACTT
>MEIZ01000016.1:689903-701462 GCA_001723225.1 Globodera ellingtonae | reverse complement strand
GAATAATTCCTTCCTTCCGTCGTTACCTCAATTTGCCCCCCTCCCTCCTCCCTCGCACGTGCGTTCGGGGACAGTTTGACGCCGACAAATTTGAAATTATAACTTTTTGCTTATTTGACCAAATCAAAGAATCTTGGTATCATTCGAAAGCACTACCGTACAGCAAACTGTCCGGCGGATCCCCCCCCTCCCCCCCAATTTTTGATCCTTTTTTACATTTACCTTTTTCGGGTCGAAAATGTTTTATGCGCGTCTAATAGAATCTGCTTATCCTGGCGAAATTAGAGAAAGAATGAACTGCATAATTGGGCGCAGTTTACAATTTCGACTAATAGGTAATCTGATCAGTGATCAACTCTGAGATCAGCATCTGTGACGGCACCCACCCTCCCATTGGCACACTGTCTCTCATGGCGCGTCTTCCATTTTCCGTTGTGTGCTGCTCCAACTTCTCCTTCTCTTCGTTCTGCCCCTTCTCTTCCGCCTCCTCTTCCCTCTCTTGATCCTCCTTTATCTTCTCTTCCGCCTCCTCTTCCCTCTTCCGCATCCGATTTGTCAGTTCATCTCTGAACCGTTTGCCTCGTTTTGTTCTCGCCATGGGCGTTATTGGACGAATGGCCGCGGAGGAGGGAAATGTCCCCTCCCGTTGCTGATCATCATGATGAGCAGCGTATTGCGCGACCTTTTCAGAAGGGTCCCCCTCTTTGATCGAAGTTCGGTGGGCCTTTCCATGAGATGGCGCCCCAACATTCACTGCATTGGGGCACTCTTCGACGAAGCATCTATTCAACCGATAAGCTGCAGAAGGTTGGTTGGATGTGTAACAAACACACACTCTCTCTCTCTCTCTCTCTCTCTCTGTTCTTCTCTTTGTCTCTCTCTCTCTTTCTCTCTCTGTCTCTCCTCTCTCTCTTTCTCCGTTGTCCTTTGTCTCTCTCTCTCTCTCCTCTCTCCTCTCTCGTTTCTATGCAACCTCTCATTTACCTGTGCTCCATGGCCGCTCTCTGTCTCTTCTCTGTCTCCAATTCTTCTTGCAGCAATTGTACCGTTCTTCTCAATCTCTCTCCTTTGTGCACCTCTTCGTCCAACATTCTGATCAAATTTAAATTTAAATTTAGATTTCTTCATTTTTTTTGGCATTCTGACCGGGTCGCCAATTGTCTGACACATTCCTCGTCTCTCAGCGCACGTCGCTCCATTTCCAATGCCTCCTCCAATTCTTTCGTTGCGCTTTTTTCGGCATTTTGTTTGAGAGAATTTGAGCGATCGAAATGGCAAAGAAGCGAAGGGTTTCGCTTGTGAATGGCCAATTCGGTGTCTGAACAAAATAAAAATTGGAATTAAACTTAAAAAACATAAAATATTTTTAAATCAACAATTATTCCACCAGCAATCCAAAGCTGTCGTTGGAGTTGGTCAAAATGCGCAAACTCAAAAACGCCATCGGCCGTCACTAAAAGCCACCCGAACAACGCCTTCACGCCGCCGGCGTCGTTTTCTCCGTCCACGGCATACTGTAGGCATTTGGACAAATAATTAATTTTTGTAACCATCGCGTCGACCTCATTTTAACACAAAATTATAATTTATGTCGAAATTCGGCGGGTTCGATCCCCGGGAGGGAAACAAAAAGCCCCCAAAAAGTGATTAAAGAAGCCAACCTCCAAAAAGCTGTCCCTGCGCAGTTTCACTGCCATTTTCCCCATTGAATTATTGCGTAAATTCGTCCCGCTGCTTAAGTTTCCTTGCACAATTGACAAATGTAACTGTCCGGGCATCAGAATGCACCTAAACAAACAAAAAGCTCAATAAAAGTTCGGCATAATTCCCAAATTACGGACCAAAATGTGTGCCATCCGATTTTGCGCCTTAGGGGGCGGGAGGACGCCCAACTTTTAAGCCTTTTCTGTTGCCACCGGTCTAATTTGTTGATGAGCGAACTATAGGAAGGTTGTCGGGACCAGGAGACGACTTTGCGGCCGAGCAGAAAGCCCTGCAGAGTTTGGGCCAAATGATCGATCAGATCGCTTTTGAGGTTACCTTTCTGATCAATTGAAGAACGTATCGGCTGAACAAACGGTCGACGAGTGATTCGAATTGTCTTTGGAGGGGAAGCAACGAACGAATTCGCTGGAGAAGGGCACGAAAAGTGACAAATTCTTCATCACACCAGTTGGGCGGCTGGAGACAAACTGCTTCATCTTCCCGAGGTTCAACGCCAATTCCAAGCTGGACATCTTCTTCCGAATGAATTGAAGGCAAAGGGCGGTCCGGGCTGATTTGCCTGAGACCGAAGGCAATAAAAAAGGGAAGGGCGCGGCATTCTCTGGTCACTCCAAGCGTTTGCAAAGCTTACATTTGGTCCCGAATTTGGCACATTTGGGAGAGAAGGAATTGCGCCTGAGTGTGCCGAATGAAGCGAAGGAGTCGGCCCCCCGGGGGACGCCAAAAGAGTTGGTTGCCGGCAAAGAACAGAAACAGTCTGGTGAGGAAACATTTAGAAGAAAGAAAGAAAATTTGATCAATTTCCAATCAAACAAAAACTGCCTCGAGGATTAAAAATTCGTAGACTAAACATAAGGCTTAGAATCTTTAAAAACGATCTCTCACAACATTGGAAAAGCACCGAAAAAGGCGCTGACAGTGAATGTCCGAAATGGTGGAATCCACGTCAAATTTCCATGTTTCTGCCGTCGCGGCATTCGGTAGTGCCGTCGTGGCAGCATTCGGTAGTGCCGTCGTGGCGGCATTCGGTAGTGCCGTCGTGGCAGCATTCGGTAGTGCCGTCGTGGCGGCATTCGGTAGTGCCGTCGTGGCNACGAGTTTTTTGGTGGGAGGGGGGGAAGAAAGGAGTAATGGAAGCAGAATAATAAAGAATAATGAACAAGAATAATGGGGGGGGGGGAGTTTGGGATGGGAGAACATGGCTCGAGGGTTCAGCAGGTGACATTTGCATCGCGCGCAACTACCTAATTATAGAAAGGAGCCCTTGGGGCCTGGAAAAGTCGCCTCGCATTGCCCAAATTGTCCCCGTCCCTTAGACATTTGAGTACTGCTACTGAGTCCCCGTTTAAATTTCCTATTTGAGTACCAGATTAAAAATAAAATTTAATACGAAATAATTCCTTTGCTTAAAATCTTTCCGCAGCTGTTGGGGTAAACCGGTTAGGCTAAACTGGTTTAAACTTTAAACGCAAAAATCGCAACTTTCTTCTCACCGTTATTCGATAATTTTAACCCAAAAATTGAATTCTGTCAAATTGCACAAAATGATTAAATAAAGTAAAATAGCGGCGGTGTATTTGCGTTGGGCGACGGCGGCATTGGCATTATTCCCTTTGTCGGCAAATGCTTTTATTGAACACTTTGAAAGTGTCCCCCGGCCGTTTCATCTTTCCTCCATCATCTTCCTCCCCTGAACAGGTTGCCGATGCCGCCGAAAATGCCTCCTCCGCCCCCGCGCTGCTTGAACTCCTGCACTTCTTGCTTGAAGCGTTCCTCTTGCAACTTTTCGAAAGCGGCACACTTTTTGTCCTTGAAGATGTTCGGCAACTGTTCGGGGAATGAATTGGATGTCCAGCAAAGTATTCGATGTGAATAGTAAAGGGGCCGGACCCATTTCCCAATCCTTCCCAACAAAAGTTGGAGACGAACTCCCAACAAATTCAATACGTTTCCAGCAGTGGTGGCGGCCTCAAACAGAACGTTCGTCTTCACTTTGGACCCCTCAATTTCGTAGTCGACAACGCCGTGTTCGCAGGCCAACAGTCGGTCCGGCGCTCTCTTCGACGTCCAGTACTCCAACAATTCCGAGTTTGTGGGGGTGTAACTGCCCTGCTGAAATGTTATTTTTATGATTTTTTTGCACAATTTTTGCCATCCATTTACGCACGTCCAAACTGTTGGCGGCCAGCCACTCGCCGATAATCGCCAATTTAAATGCCTTTCCCAGCAGCGGGTTGTCCAATTGCGAAAAGAATTCTTTTTCCATTTCCGCGCGGTTGGGCGCCCTCTCGAAGAACTGATTTTTGAGGGCAAAAGAATGTAAAGCGAACTCTGTGAATGAATTAAGCCGCGGGTTAAGTCCGAATTCATTGGACGGTTTGGCTTATGTTCATGTTCCGGTTACACCTTCACCTTCATCCACACGTCGATGGCACCCTGCTTCTGCCAGTAATCCTTTTGCCAAACGCTTTTGGTGAAGGTGGAACACAGCGTGAAGTTGGGGTCCTCCGGCGGCGGGCACAGTTTGGTGGTCAGTCGATACGTCCGCTCGTCCGTGGCACGGCACAAATTGCCGTCCGTGTTCTCCAACAACTTCAGTTTTCTACGAACAATTGAACGTTTGATGTTTTTTTGTAGTGTTTTCCCATTGGTTTGAAAAGGGTTCAAACCAAAAGTGCCATTGTCAATTGGCATGACACCGTTGCCGAAAGTGCCATTGCCATTGTCAATTGGCATGACACCGTTGCCGAAAGTGCCATTGCCATTGTCAATTGGCATGACACCGTTGCCGAAAGTGCCATTGCCATTGCCAATTGGCATGGCACCGTTTGTTATGTCAAAGCGGTGTTTGTTCACCTGCTGCCCTTGCACCAGTCGCAATAATAACATTCGCGTCCGCACGTTGCAATGTCCATGCAGCGCAATTTTCCAATGGGCTGTATGTGCACGTCCAATTTCATCGCCAATCGGTTGATGTGCACGTCTGAAGGACGGGCGGTAGAAGCAGGTCTCTTATACACATCTAGATGTGTATAAGAGACAGCTTCCGCCCACACTCTTCAGCAGACGCGTGCGCAATGCTCGTCCGCGCACTGCGATCGCGCAGTTCCAATTCGGTCAGTTCATTGCGCATGTGCAGCAGTTGCGCCAGAAGAGCACAGAAAAGTTGGCGCCGGTCGTCGCTGATGTTAGCTGAGGTGGGGCAAATCATTTTTAAGACACTTTCTCCATTAGATAATAAAAAGTGTCTTTTTGTTTTATGGAAATGATTATTTTGTCTCATTAACGCAACAAAAACTTCGTTTCGGAGTGTTTTAAATTGCACCTCCAACTCTCTGCGCCGCTTTCATTTGCCCGTCCAATTCCGCGTGTGCCACTTCCAGGAAGGCGTTCATATATCTAACGAATCAATCATCAAAATGTGCCCGCCCGCCCGTCCGATCGATCACAACCTTCTGACCAACTGCGCCTCCAGCGATAGTGCAGTCAGTCGCTGCTCCACAACGTAAGCGTACTCGTTGGCCAGTTTGAGTCCGCCGCCTTTCTTCCACACCGATTTCTCTTCTGAAGTTTGGAGATGACAAAAAGCTTATTTGAATGGTCACTGACTGTTGCCCATTTCTCGGAGTAACTGTCCTTCCAGCCTTGCCCCCGTTATCTCCCACTGGTCCAGCTGGGCGTGCAGCTTCCTCAGCCGAGTGTCCAAGTCATAAAGGCTGTGTTGCTGATACTGCTTGGAAGAGTCGTCGCCGGAAGGTGCCAAAGGACGAAAGGCATCGGACTAAACCATAAACGGATTGTTTTGTTAGTTACATTATATTTACCTTTTGCGGTTGTGTGCAGACCGTCCTGAAAAGCATCGGCGCCAGCGGGGGAATGTACTGAAAAGGTTAATTAAGCGAGTGATGGCAGCCACTGACTGACTTTGTATTGGAAATGCGTCGTTTCTTTTTCTTCCGCCGCCATCGAATGCCCTTGCTCATTGTGCCGCGGTTTGATTTCGGCAATTTTCGTCGTCGTTGGCATTTTGTCGTCCGCCGAAATTTTGGCCGTTTGTTTGCCCTCGGGCGAAATGTTCTCTTCGCCCAAGGGGGAAGTGGCAGCTGAAGCAATTTGTACCATCGGCGGGCGCGCAGGCGACGGACACGCGGAGCTTTCGTCCCCGGCACTGCTGCACGTCTGCACGCGGTCCTGTGGGTTCTGCACCTCCTCCGGGTCGTCGTCGTCCCCCTCCTCATCATCATCATCACAATTATGTTCATCAACATCGTGCGGGTGACGCGTCCTCTCCTTCCTTGGTTCGACCAGTTCGGAATCTCCCGAAGAGGAGGCACTGTCCCCGAAGGGATTCTGCTCCATTTGATCGTTGTCGTCCGCCTCATCCTCCAACCCGAACGGATTCAACTCCTCCGGATACTTGAGCACCTTAGGGGCCATTTTTTGCTGAATGCATTCGTCAAAAGTTGTCCCCCCCGGGCCTCCCCACCTCCCAACAGCACGATGCGTCCTTCTCCGTCACTCGGCTGTTCATGTCCACACTTCCCAACACTCCCCCCGGCGTCGTCGTCCTCGGCTTCGGCGTCGGCGTCGGAGCGTCGTGCCGTGCCGCGGTGGCTGAAGCGATTTTCTTTTCGATGCTCTCCTCATCCGTCGCCTCCTGAACCAAATTTGGAGATGAATTTGTTGACATATCCAATCAATGAGCTCGTTGATATATCCAATCAATGATCTCTTTTTGCTGGATTTGTTGACATATCCAATCAATGATCTCTTTTTTTGCCTGAATTTTGTGCCCGGAAGGAATTGCCGCCGCTTTTGGAGGAGGCGGCCGGGGCGGCGGCGTTGCCATCGACGAGGCGGTGCTTAACAGAGACAAGCGCTTTTCGGAGGCCGATTGGGCGGCGTGTTGAAAGGGCGGTGGAAGGGCCAATCGATGCTAAAACAATTCGCCATTTTTTGAATTTCAGCATAAAAAAGAGCAAAATACTTTCGGGTCGCCAAACAGTACTCGGTTGGCGAAGTGTTCAACACATTCCAACGCCATTCCATCGCCAGGCGAGCAGTGAAAGGCCCCTCGGTACAGTTGCCGTCCACAGAGAGCACATTTCAGACAGGTCCGGTGCCAAGTACGACCCTCGAGGATTAGCCTAAGAATTTTCGAAAATTTGAAAATTAATTTCAAAAAACCTTTCAATGAAATGGACCGACTCCCCACACGAGGCACAGAAGCGGCTGCTCTCGTCGTTTTCCATGTCAAAGTAAATGCGAAACGTAAATTGGAAGATGCGGTAAGGTTCTGAATGAATTTTAATTACCTAATTTATATTTATTAATATGTAAAGTTTGGTAAAGAGAAATAAGAGGTTTATTTAAATTTCAATTTATTTTTGAATGCCAAACTTGTCTCTGTCGTGCCCATGGCAAAGCGCAAAGAGCACAAAGTGACAAATAGCGACAATTGGTTGTCCACTTCGGCACCCGTTTTTGTGTCCGCGAGAACGGCCAATTGGGGAGCTCCGAGCGCGCACTCGGCCAATTGAAGTGCCTGCGTTTGTTGGCACTTTGAGAAGTGAGGAACGGCACGGCACAACCCCTCTGNTCCGGGTTAAGTGCCCTGCCCGTCTGACCGATGCACTCCTCCTCCACCTTCAACTCGACGTTGCACCGATCGGCCGTCGAATTGTTCAGCAAATGGCCTGTCTCTTATACACATCTAGATGTGTATAAGAGACAGGTCCACCCCTTGGCGATCGGACGGTCTGATCAACGAACGCATCACCGCGTCTTCCAACTTCGATCATCCAATCGCCTGTCTCTTATACACATCTAGATGTGTATAAGAGACAGGGCATATAAAGGCATTTGGGACAAATTGGGGACATTTCTCTCCCATCCATCCGTTGGCGATCGGACGGTCTGATCTCTTATACACATCTAGATGTGTATAAGAGAGCAATAAGGGGGGGGGGAGGCATATAAAGGCATTTGGGACAAATTGGGGACATTTCTCTCCCATCCATCCGTTGGCGATCGGACGGTCTGATCAACGAACGCATCACCGCGTCTTCCAACTTCGATCATCCAATCACTCCACGTCCTCCTCTTCCTCAGCGACCTCCGCTAAAATTGCAATCTTTTTCATATCTTGAAGGTAAATTTTAAATTCAAACTCTTTGGGAGTTTTCCAATCTTTAATAATGTAAAGGATTTTGTCAGCCGGATTTTTTTGTGTTAGTCCCTGTCTCTTATACACATCTAGATGTGTCTTGAAGGTAAATTTTAAATTCAAACTCTTCCAATGCTTTTTTGCCAAAAAAGTGTTTTTGTCGGCATTTATCTCTTATACACATCTAGATGTGTATAAGAGACAGCTCCTCCTCTGATCTGATCTGAAAAGCTTTGATCACCAAATCTTTCGCATTAGTCAGAACCTTCTAAATCTGTCTCTTATACACATCTAGATGTGTATAAGAGACAGAGTCAGAACCTTCTAAATATTACGCAAAGTCGCCTCGCCGTTGCACATTCTCCGGCGATTATTATCAGCCCACGGGGGATGATAATAATGGAAGCGAAAATGGCCCCAGGCAAAATGCGATGCGATCCCGGAAAAAATTGGGTGATTTGAGTTGGGGGCGGGGTGATGAGCTAATGACGCTTTGGAGAGGGGGGGGGGGATTAATGAATGACTAATTGAGCAATGAATGATGACTAATTGAGCAATGACTAATCGAGTAATGAATTATGACTAATCGAGTAATGAATGACGAATTTAGCGGAAAAGCAATGAAAGCTACGCGCATTATGCAAAGATTTTTGACAATTTCCAATTTCCGCTTTCATTTTTGTGTCGTATTGCGAACGTTGGCACATTTCGAATGGCGTAAATTGTTTGTCGATGTTTGCAAACAGAACGAGACAATAAGGGGGGGGGGAGGCATATAAAGGCATTTGGGACAAATTGGGGACATTTCTCTCCCATCCATCCGTTGGCGATCGGACGGTCCTGTCTCTTATACACATCTAGATGTGTATAAGAGACAGCGTCAAGAGTGAACGGGTCACTTGTAATTTTCGTTAGTTTGCTGTTTGTTCGGTTACCTGCTGCGGCTTCTGTTCCTTGCCGGTCCAATTCGTGTCCACATCGATGTGCTTTCGCTTTTCGTTTATTGCCGCGTGGTTTGGTGTCCACGGATTTTCGACTCCGAAGGAAAATTGCATTGAGTCCAACAACAAAATTGGGAGGAATTGGACAATTGGCCATTGGATTTGGTTGCGCATTTATTTCTGCTTCTAAAAAGGCAAGCGAAAGTGCCGAAAAGAGGGGAAATGCTTTGAATGCCCCAAAGGCACTTCTTTTGGAGTTTTGTAAATCGATCGGATTGAGCATTAACTGAAGAGAAAATCGGTTGGATCGACCGATTCCTTCAATCGGTGGGTAGTGATCAATGTAACGCCCGCTGATCGGATGGTCGCCTCGCCGGTTTCCGATTGAAAGAATGAATTCACTTTTTGAGTTATTCCGTGAAAGAATTTGGGGAACAACAACGGGACCNTCTCTCTCTTGCCAACACTATTTCTCCTCACCTTTCCTGTACTCTTTCCCTGTGCGTCATAACACTGCGATATTCCCGGCGTTTCCGCCGTGCAAAAATATTTCTCTGAACGCCTCCCGAACAGCGAAGTGGCGAAATCGTTGCGATTGGTCACGTCCTTCGCGGACAATTGCGCCTCCACGCGGCCTTTGTCTTTGTGCACAATTGCGTAGTCGTAAGTGCCCGATTTGGACTTTTCCTTCGGGAAATGAAAATAATGCCGCCGAATTTGAATGAATTTAATTTTTTGTGATGTTTGGTGTTTGATCGGATAAGTTTTGATGTTTGATCGGAAAAGTTTTGATGTTTGATCGGATAAGTTTTGATGTTTGATCGGATAAGTTTGGGGCGCCGCTCACTTTGTCCGCGAAAGACAGCGCCCCGTGGCCTTGCTCTTTGCCCTGCGCTTCCGGTTTCAGTCGGAAGTCGAAACGGTCGTTTTTTGCCTCGAATTCGCTGTCCTTCGTCTCATTCGACCCCCGTGCCATTGTGTCCAGCTCGTATTTGCCGTCCGCCTTCAGCAACGCGTGCCGTCCCTCCGCGTTTTCTTTTGTCTTTAGCTGCGCACTGTTTTTTTGAGTGATTTCCAAAGATATTTTTGGGGATTATCGAAGCGAATTCTTTTAAAAAGAGAGAAAAAATAAATTCAAAAAAGCATCCGAAAAAGCTTTTGATTCTTTCTATAAATTCCATTCCATTCTTTGGAATGAAATGCTCGGAATGTGCCGCCTTTAACTCTCAAAATGCCGGTAAATCCGTGCCGTATTGCCCCCCCCCAAAAATGCCGACCTGTGACCCTCCACTTGCGCCAATCCGCCTTTGTCCCCGAAGCGTTGAACTTGCGCCCGGTGTCCATCGCTTGTCTCAGCAGCCGCCACATTTCCGTGTGCCGATACGGCCAACTGCTTCCGCTCCGTCAACAAGTCGACAACGGCACGTTCTTTGTCACTGGCGTCAAGACCGACCTTTTCAACGGAATCTTGATCAAAAGAAATTTGTCGAGGCGTTTGGTTAACTAACTGGTTAGACAATTGAAACATTGCGGCCAACGAGGCCAAGTGGTGGTACTTGTTGACGTGGAAGTGTCCGCTGGTGCGGCCCTGCACGTCTAAAGACAAAGGCCAACTTTGTTGGGATTCATCTACAACTCGAGACGCCTGCTGCCCGATACTTCGGTTTGTCGGCTTTTCAATTCGTTCGGATTGCCCAACTCCAACTCACCCGGGTACCACAGCCCTTTCATCTTCACGAGGGTGCGCACTTCGCTTGCATTGGCCTTCATCTCCGCCTCGCCTTTGTACGTGTTGCCCCACTCGGCTATTTCCTTCAGACCGTCACTAAATTAACTACCTAATTGGCAAGCCGATTCGTTTTTTTGGCCTTTTACCTCGCAATGGCCCCAAAACGCCACAAATGGTAATGTTTTGAGTGGGAAGCGCCCAGCATGTCCGTGAAATGCGTCAAATGCTCCACTGAAAATGAGCGGTGACGGAAGAGACTCGAGAGTCTTGACTCTCTCTCGAATCCCATTCTCGGCCAAAGACCCTTCCGTGTCGGAGAAACTCGAGAGTCTTGACTCTCTCTCGAATTCCATTCTCGGCCAAAGACCCTTCCGTGTCGGAGAAACTCGAGAGTCTTGACTCTCTCTCGAATCCCATTCTCGGCCAAAGACCCTTCGTGTCGGAGAAACTCGAGAGTCTTGACTCTCTCTCGAATCCATTCTCGGCCAAAGACCCTTCCGTGTCGGAGAAACTCGAGAGTCTTGACTCTCTCTCGAATCCCATTCTCGGCCAAAGACCCTTCGTGTCGGAGAAACTCGAGAGTCTTGACTCTCTCTCGAATCCCATTCTCGGCCAAAGACCCTTCCGTGTCGGAGAAACTCGAGAGTCTTGACTCTCTCTCGAATCCCATTCTCGGCCAAAGACCCTTCGTGTCGGAGAAACTCGAGAGTCTTGACTCTCTCTCGAATCCCATTCTCGGCCAAAGACCCTTTCGTGTCGGAGAAACTCGAGAGTCTTGACTCTCTCTCGAATCCCATTCTCGGCCAAAGACCCTTCAGAGACTCGAGAGTCTTGACTCTCTCTCGAAATCCATTCTCGGCCAAAGACCCTTCAGAGACTCGAGAGTCTTGACTCTCTCTCGAAATCCATTCTCGACACCAAAGACCCTTCAGAGACTCGAGAGTCTTGACTCTCTCTCGAAATCCATTCTCGCCAAAGACCCTTCAGAGACTCGAGAG
>MEIZ01000016.1:632159-683825 GCA_001723225.1 Globodera ellingtonae | reverse complement strand
CTTTCATTCATTGCAATTTTTGCTGGGGTCGGCCGATCGATCGACGCTTAACCGATGGCCTTAGGCGATAAAGACGGATGGGACGTCTGGGAAAGCGCCATTTTATTTACACTATGGCCAAGAGTAATAAGCCGGTGGTGGTGGCGGGTGAAGGCGAAGGGATTCAAATGACAATTATTTATCCCGTCGTTTTATTCGATTTATTACTTCAGCTTGTACAAGTGACTTTTTGAAAGTCGTATTGAATAATGTATGGGGGTATAATCTAAATGTTGGCAGCGGAGCGATCAGTGATCACTGTACATAAAGGCAAAAAGAATATAATAAAGAGGGGAGGGGATGCAATGAAAGTGATCATGGGCTAAGAGTTCGATCACCGGCAAATTGACTATAAACATTGAGCAAAGCGACCATCAAACACAGAATGATCGGCCCGATAATGGCACCCTGCAGACCAAGCCAGTAAATGCCGCCGATCACTGCCAAGCCAGTCACGTACGGATGGCTTCCCCTAAATTAATAATTTAAAAATTTTAGTGTAAATGATCAAATGGTTTTAATCTCTCTCATAACATTCAAATCCCGGGTCGATTTGGCCAGGTTAAGACCCAAACATTGATTTGTGCATGCCATGAAAGCATATTCCAGCGATTCACCCACTTTAATTCTCTGTAGAAAACGGGGTCGGCAAAGAACAAAGGGGCCACCGATGCCCCGACAAACAGCAAAGCAACGATGGGCTCGCCACGCACCAGGTACAGCTCCACAATGCCGAACAGTGCAACGGAATAAGGCGGAAAGATGGGAATGGCAGCCAGAAGGGCGGCCAGCACTGAAAGGACAAACAAATAAATGTAAAATTAAAGAATTAACACTTTTCTAATTTAAACCATTCGCTAAAAAAATTAACTCTAAGAATAAGCAAATAAAATCACTTGACGGCATAATGACGACGTTCAAAGAAAAGACCGAATGCACAAAATATGTGTAAAGACCGTAGAAAATGGCCATTTTTGCGGACAACACGAACACACCCCTAAAAAATATTGTCACATTTTTTTTCAAAATGTTTTTGTTGAAAACATTCCAAAAATTGCATTAATTTAATAAATGTACAAAAAGAACTCATTGGATGGCTTTTTCTGCAGCGTGGGCGACGTTCAAACTGTTGTCGCCTTCCGTCGACAGTCGAAAAGAGGCGGCAGCGCCGTTAATCCATTGGATGGGCAGCCATTGGTCGACAGAGTTGGCCAACAGATAATAGAGAGTGGTGAGGAACACGAGCCACTCGATGAGAAAGTTTAACAGATCGAAGCTGAACTCGACCAGCAGGGACAACGCGGCCAACAGAATGGTAAACAGCAAAGCGACGTTCATCAACAAAATGTGCCAAAGCGAATGAGCAATCTGTTGCAAAAATAACGAAATTTAAAAAAGGTAATGAGAAAACAGAGAATATACCACAAAAAAAGCCATTTTAAAAATCAAAAATGATCAAAACGAGGCAAACTCACCGTCCAGACCGTTTCGATGTTCTGAGTGACCATTGCCGTCAGTTCCGCCTTCCACATGGCCATATTCGCATTACGGACAAGCCCGGCAACCCACGCCCTTCTACCATCCTCGTGCCCATCACCGGCGGCGTCGTATTCATCCGGTCCGTTAACAATGGCATTCTCTCCATCGATTTTCAGGATTGAACGTCTTCGCTTATGCGTTGCCTCACTGCCAGTCAAATCCCCTTGGAATGACTCATCGATGATGTGCTGTCCGCGCTCCTCCCACAATTGGTAAAGGTTATCCACAAGCTTAAAACAAAGATTTTCGAAACAATTTGTAAAAAAAGATTAACCCATGCCCCTACCCAACCAATTTCGCCTGTTCTTCTAGCCGATCGGCCCTCGCCGGGTCCTTCGGATCCGCCAGCTGCCGGATGTTGCCGGCGAGCCAAGTGCGTCCTTGCTGGTAGGCTTGCTCCATGTACGAGTCGATGTCCTTCTCCTTCAGGTGGTCCCCCGTGTAGTTCAGTACGTCTCGAAGCCAATCCGGATTGGAGGAGAGCACATTGCTGCCCAACTTGGCTAAGTGCAAAGTTTCGGAGTGCAACTGGAAGACTGTGAAAAACAACGCAAACAGACAGCCGACGGCCAAAATGCACATCACACTGAGCGATGCGAACAAGTCCACGCGGTCACGGAAACCGCAGACAAACTGAAAACGAAAAAAAAAACAATAAAAAACAAAATAAACCATAAATACCATTCGATCGCTGGTGAAGAGCAAACGAACGAATTTTCGCAGAGGTCCGACCACAATAACATGCACAAATTTACTCATTCTTTGCGCAATTTGCTCTTTAAAGTCCATCGACTGTTGGGAAATAAAGGCAAAAAGTCCAATCCGTTCACCTAAATATGACTACCAAAAAAGTTCAAAAATTATGTGAATAACTGCACACCAATTTGAACAACCACTGCAATTGAGAAGGGAATGACTATGAGGGAGAACAGCAACAAGTTGCAGCGGACCATCCACAAAATAACGCATAATCCCATGATTATGCGCAAATGGACGTCGGAGGAGATAGCCTATTTGAATATATTAATTCTGGCCAATAACAAATCCATTCACCTGGTCCAGACGAGTTTCGCCTGCAGTGTTAACTTCCATTTCAGTTTCATTGTCAGCCACCGGACCAGCCTATCAAATCATAATGTCTGTCAAGGCTTTAAGAGTGGGGCTAACCCATGGGAAATTTTGATCGGTGGTCGGACGGCACAAAGACCAAAACAAAAGGCCCAAGCCATCGGAAAATTCTGAACCAAAATTTCGAAAAGATGGCCAATTGCCCGCCTTAGCCCCCCCCCCCCTCCAATGGGTACGCCACTGAAGCGCGTCCAAATGTGATTTTAGAATTTGTTCAACTTTGGCATGCTGAAAAGCCTTTCCCCACCCGATGCTGCTGATCTTCGTCCTCGGCTTCAGTCTGATCTTCGTCCTCAGTTTCAGTGTTTGCGTCAATGGCCCCGACAGAAATCAGCACGAGCAGTGAGCAGCAGAAAATGAAAGTGAAAACACGCAAAAAGCCAAAAAATGCAGAAAGGTAGGCCAACAGAAAAAGCCTGAAAAAAATTGTTCGCGAAATTTTCGATAAATGCGAAACCAAATCGGTAGAGAGAGGACACGGGCAAATTTCTTATTGATTTGGGTCAATTCGTGGAGATAAATCCAACCGCCAAATCCCATAGAATATAAGAAGACCAGTCCAAAGACCTAAAATCGCAAGAATTCGAAGTCAAAAAAAAAAAGAAGAAAATTGCTACCCAATTTTGGGTGGAAATTCCGATGAAAGTGTCGGCGAAGCCGTAAATTCGACCAATCCAAACGAACAAGGAAAAGAAAGCGCCGTAATGAAAGAGAATCTTCAAAGCGGCGAAGCCGAGGAAAATGCAAAATCCGTTGAAGCTAAAAAATTTGTTTTCATTTCCAAAAATTTACATTTTCCTCTCTTCCCCCAAAAAAGGCAAAAGCTTAGATTTTAAAGACCTTTTATCTTAGTAATTAAATAAATTAAGGCCTTTAGATTTGTCCAAAATCGATGGCCAACCTTAGCATTTTCTCATAGACCCAAAAAGAAATTTGCAAAATGCTCTGAACTGGAAGAAATGCCACGCCAACCAAAAGAGGGCGATTTTCTCCGTCCAAACGATTTAGCCAACCTAAAATTGGAGAATATTTATTTTTAATTATGTCCGCCTCTTTGCGTACTCTTTAAGCTGTCGCTGATCATTCGTTTGAGAGGAAAGAGCACTGTGCCAACCAGCAAAGCCCACAAAATTGGCATCAAAAATAAATATAACATTCGATAGACGGCAAAAATGCTGGCCAGACAAATGCCGAGCTGACAAAGAGTTAACGGGCCATTAAAACCAAACATTTGTAATTTACCAATGAAAAGAGTAATGTGTTGTAGAAAGCGAATTGAAGCGCCACCTTTTGCTGATCGTTGACGGGAAAATTGGTTATGAAGGATGGGATGGGCTGATTGATCGTGTCGCCCATTGTTGTAGCCATCAGTTCAAAGGAATAAAGATTTTAATAATTCTAAAAAACGAAAATCCGCGCTTTTGCTGATCGTTGACGGGAAAATTGGTTATGAAGGATGGGATGGGCTGATTGATCGTGTCGCCCATTGTTGTAGCCATCAGTTCAAAGGAATAAAGATTTTAATAATCCTAAAAAACGAAAATCCGCGCGCTTCGCTAGGTTAAAAAACTTTTAAGGTGTTTTCGAGTCAAACTTTGTTTGCTCAAAAATGGTTAATTTTCAGGTTGAGTTTGAAAATTTTAGTTTGGATAATTTATTATTAAAAACCAGGCAAGGAACGCAACTTTCTAAAAACATAATAAGACTAAGCGATAGCTTTTAGTCCAATGGCACCGATTCGTTCATTACTTTCTCTCCTCTTTCCTTCTCTGTATTGGTAACCCATGGAAACCCTTGCTAATCATTAATCATCTCTCCTTCCAAACCGCTTAATATAAACCGGAACTATTTTTCCGATTTTTCAATTACTAATTAGGAAAATGACTGATGGAATGGCCCGGCCGGTCAGTCGGTCGAGAAGTGCAGGGCGGTTTGGACGTCAGCAGCAGCAGCCTGAACTTTCTCAACAAAATTTTGAGGGTTTTAAGCAATAAAATATGCAGGAAAAGTTCGCTGATTTAGCGCATTCGGATTTGAATGTCCGAGTAAAAGAACGCGACCCGACAACGGCAGTCGAAGAACGTCCGCGGAGTCGTCTGATGAACGCCATCTTTAAGGGCGTTGGAGGCGGCGATGCAACCTCATCGACGGAACAGAAAACAAACGAACTCAAGGAAACGCTTAAGAGGCCGTTGTCCAGTGAGTAGTAGAGACCGGACGGGATCGAAACCAGCTGAGATTTGATCCGAGACTTTTTTTTGATTGATCGGGATCTCGAATCGGCTTCCCCTTAGTTTTCTAAAAGACATTGTCGATAAGCGACCCTAACCTCACAACGTTGGAAGGCCTGTTCCGACGCTCCCATCTCGACCGCAACCCACCAGCAACAGCAGCAACCCAACAAAGTTCGACGGCTCCTTTCCTAGTCTCTTCCCAACAGCCGCAGCCACGTCTTGCACCCACCGCACGCAGTCCAATCGTTGTCAACAGCCAACAGCAACAACAAAAGAGCGCCATCGGGTCGAATAGAACGACGGAAATTGCCAGGCACTGTCCAGTCTACCTTCCCATTGTTAAACGGGTTTAAAAGCTCTAATTGCCAGAAGCAGCGGAATTGCCAACGGAAACTCGTCGATTGCGAGCAGCACCGCCGTTTCCACCACCGCAACTCGACCATTTTCGGGCTTTCCGGGCCGACGACCGCCGCTAGCGGTACAAACGGAGTCGACGTACGGTCAATCGATGGACAATGAACCGACGACCACAACCGGGGGAATATTTGATGTAATTTTAATGTTTGAAAAAGAGCGTTTTTCTAACTCCAAAATTTCTCTAAAAACCAAAGACACAAACAGGAAAAATTGATCAGAATTTTGAATATTTTTCTGACCCCTTCAGACTGATCTCAGTGAACAGGCGGCCACTGCGCCTCATGTCAGCTTGCGCCGTCTCTCCGGACTCGTCTACGGAGCAGACCACAGCTTCGTTAGACGGGATGGCGCGGGACTAAGGGGAAGCAGCGGAAAAGTCGGCGGAGAAATCGGTGCATTCGAACCGTCCGGTGGGAGGGGAAAGTCACTAACTGTCCTCTCACTGTTAATTCGTTGAAGTGTTGACCCCCAAATAATTGTTTCTCGACAGATGTGAACTTCCTTTCCCGCTTCCTTTGCCCCGAAGATGAGACAAGTGACGAACGCATTCCATGGAATTGGGACTCTTTGTACGAAACCAACAAATATTTTGTCAATCGTTGACCCTCCCACTTTTCCGTTTGGTCCTTCAGATTTGCCAGCGTGTCGAGCGAACTGCGTGAGGAATGGGCTCTCGAGGAGGAAGCGAATAACAACGAAATGACACCCGGAGGGCCTATGGGAGAATTGGGAACGATGCCGAACGGACTCAGTCAGCAGGGCAGAAGGCCTTAACTATGTGAAGCAGCAACAGCGATGTTGAAAAATAAAGAAGCCAATTCAAAAATATATATGTAAAGATAAAAAGTATTTCGATCACTGATCAGCCAACCATTTTTCTTTTATTTTTCACCCAATCGAATACAACGTTAAAGTACTGAAAAAGTGAGATAAGAACATAAAGTTGTAGAAAGATACAACAATTAAAAACGGTCAATTCGTTATTGTCAAGTTTGTTGAAGAAAACAAAAATAGTCGGTCGAAACAGAATTGTCTCACTTTCACCGCCAGACCTTAATTTAGGACAACCTCAGACAAACTAAATAAATTTTGGTTCCTAATCATAAAAAAGTTGATGTTATTCTAGTTCTAACCCTGGGAAAAATCCTACACTAAAAAATGCATCCGGGCAGAACCATTACAACACACTAGAACACCGTCCACATCCCAAAACCCAGAAAAATACACCCCTAAGAATCAATTCCCCTCCCCAAAAAATTTTTTCTGGCTACGCCACTGCAAAAACAGACCCTATCACTTCTGTTTTCCGTTGGGGTTTCAGTTCTGACCTGAATGATTCTCCTCCATGTTTCTAGAACAACACCTCGTCAAATGGATTGGTCGACTTAGTAGAGAGGAGCACCACCGTCTCCCCCTCCAACATACTGTCGCCGCAGCAGTCCACCGTCTTTGCTCGGTCCGCCTCGCTTTCCGTCGTCTTCGGCCCCTCCCCCCGTCGACGCTTTCTCGTCGGGGTCAGTGTGGTCGTGCAACACAGCAACTTATTACTCTAAACCAGAAAACATTAAAATTCTCACAATACTTTCGGACGGTTTTAAACCCGATATTTTTAATTTTTGGATCGTGCGATTTCCGTGCAATTCATTCACCTGATGTTGATTTATTGATGCCGCGGCGCCGACGACACTCCGACGTCGTCGACGACGGTCAAAACACTTACGAAGAGCAGCCCAAAGGCAGCTGAGCAGAAAGACGGCCAACTGAGTGCACAGAGAAGTGAGCACTGCCACGAGGACACACAGCGACAGAGGCGGAAGATGGCGGACGTTGGCGATGGGCACGTAGTCGACGATGCTCTGAAACAAAAGGCGAATTAAAAACGAAGTAAAAAAAAATCTAAAGCCGGAATGCTCAATTAAGCCTCCAGGTGTCACATTTTTCCCTTGTAGGAACAAAGCATCTCCAAGAAGCAAAAAAGAAAACCTCATTGTTAAAAGCCGTAGAAGTGCCACTGAAATTCATATTAAAAACAAAATGTTGACTTGGAATTATTCTTCTAGAGAAATAAAAAACAAAAATATTACAAAACGGAAACTCTCCCTTACTCATCTCTACCAAGGGCGTATCCAGTGAGGGGGGCTGCAGCCCACCTCCTCGAAAGCCCTCTAACTCGAAAATATTTGCATAGTTGCAAACAAATTTTGCATTAAATGATAGAGCATAGTGTTAGAAGCTCTGGTGCAAAAAATTTAATCAAAAATTCGTGTGTTCGATGTGCGGCGAACTCGATTTCTGCTGTAATTCTGCTTTTTTTGGTGACATAACGCCAACCCAATGCAAAATTAATAACGAATTTTTGAGTACAATTTATCCAAATATTTAACCAAAGGGCAAATCCAAAGAAAAAATCGGGCGATGTTCCGAGTGCAGGCGGCTGATCCTACCAACGCCTTTGCAGCGCCAAACCAATGGTCCCAGCAGTTCCATTAACTTTCTGAACCGGTGCTTTGTCAAAAATATGGACAAACGTTGTTTAGACGGGGGCTCGAGTTTTTCAATGCAAAACCATAGGGTGAATGTTTACCCCCTGTCGTGAGAATCACATAAAGTTGACATTTCGATCCTTCAAATCCTAGCGAATGAATTTTGAGAAAATTTTATTTTCAAAAAAGCGAGGGAGGGGGAACTAGGTATACTGATGACTCCATTTTGTTTGTAACAAACCAACAATTCGTTAGCCCTGTAGTGAAACAACGGACGTTTCGCCCATTGAAGGGAAAAAAGACGTTTCACACACAAAAAAAGATAGGATTTTACCAATTAAGACGGTTGATAATGCGAGTCAAGTGATATCCAAAAAATCAGATCTTTTCCATTTCCATGGCGCCTCTCACAATCAAATACTGAGACAAGTAGTAAGTGGACAGAATCAGCTCTTCCTTGTAGCATGGAGGGAACTTCACATCGGCATGTTCGAGCAGCAATAGAGTGTCGGACACGTAAAAGAAACAGAAACCAACGAAGTGCATCACATTATTCTGAATGTGTTGAAACCCGTCGGTTATTTGCTAGCTTAATTTCAGACAAAGTAGGATCAAAAATTCCACACTGGAAATGCAATATTTTTTAAATTAAAACGATTTCTTATAATTTATTTAAACAATTTAGACTCGTAAACCATACTTTTTGAAAGGGAGGTTGAAAGTGTGTTCCAACGAACATCAGCGAACCACTAATGATAAAAGCGGCGGTGAGTACCACTGAATACGTCATCAGAACAAGCGTACTGAACGGATGCGTAACGACGTGGGGCAACAGAAAGACGTAGTTCATCACAACGACGTATGCAGCACAGCACAGAGTCAATGGGACGAAGGGATGTCTCAGAAACGGCAGAAGAAAAGCCTTAAATAATTTGTTTAATTCGTACGGTCTAAACTTAATGACCGGATAGTGGCACAGTAATTGTTTTATGAGAAAATGGATTCATTTCAAAAATCGCTAAGCATTCTCAGCAAATACAATCACCATATAGAGAATGTGTGCAGCGCCAAAAAAGAGCGCACTCAGCGCGAAACTCGGCTCGATGTTCTCGCGGATGCTTATCACAAAGTCACCGCCAGCCGCCGCCAGCAGAGAAGCGACTAAAAGATACCGTTGCTGATTCGTTCTCTTAAGTGAGTACCATCCGAAATTGACGAACAGCGCAAGACAAAGGATGGGCAACGCTTTTCTCAAATTTTGATTTTTAAATTAAGAAAAAAAAGTGACTCACAAGAAACTGTATTGAAACCCCAATTGCTCATTCAACCCACCAGTCTGTTCATAGAAAAAAGCAATTAAGAGCACATAGATCACCAATTTGTGCATTTAAAAAGCAAAAGGAAAGCCGTGAATTTTACAATAAAGAACAATTATCTGATCATTAAGACACAATCATAAAGGAAAATGAAGCAAAATATTTGACCAGGCCCCACTACTAGAACAATAGTTCACGGAAAAAGCATTGCTATAGAGCTCAAAAATCATTCGGTGCTTTTTTTGTCGGTTGAACCCTCCTCGTGCTTCCTCTGCTAGACTATAAGCGGAAGTGAGTGAGTGCACATAAGCGAATGCCATTTATAAACACAATCTTTTGAGACGAATGGTGTAAAGAGAAGGGACAGAGCAGCTGATCGGCAGCAATGAAGCGGTCGAGTAAGCCCGCTAGACTATGAAAAAATGCCTTTTCTCTTTTTCACCATCCGAATCAAGACACCCCCTGTCTCTTATACACATCTAGATGTGTATAAGAGACAGGGTGCATGGAGTGCAAAAAAAAAGATTAATGTTTGAAAATTGTTGATAATAAATCTTTGACGTTCTGTTAGTGCAAAAAAAAGTTACATAAAATGGAAACTTAAAAAATCACCGCAAAAATCGATGTTTTCTAAAAGTTCCAAAACAACTCTTCTGCTCCGTTAAATACCGAGCTCGGGCACGCATATTTTTACGTTAGAAGATACGCATTTGAATTTTTTTTTGTCGGGACCGCAATTCCCGAGAATCCGATATGACTCATATTACTGGGCCCGGGTTTTTACCTATTTAACTTTTGGAAAATTCCTTAACTATAAGGGTGCATTATTCATAACGCAATCAAGCATCTGCCAAAATAAAAGAATAACAGCCCGCGTCATACAATTTTATGCCCATTTATAAGAAACAAATATCGGAGTGAAAGAACTTCGGTATCAAACAACTTTTATTTGATTTTACTCGACGTCCAATTCATCTTCATTTTTGCTGTCCGTCCTATGCAAGTTTTCATAGAGTCGGGCGCCTACTTCGCCAGCAACCAGCGGTCCAGAATTTTGACGAACAAAACGCATCAGCAACAGGCCATCAAGGCCGAGCAGTTCATCTTCGAACTGTCGAACACTCCATCCATCTAAAACCGTGAAAGTCTGAATTTAGAAAAAGATGTTCTACAGACCAACTTTCGTCGGCACAAGCTTAAGAAAGGATTTGGCACTGTAAAGTTGGAACGGACGCATAAGACGGACAATGTAGAAGAAGGTGTTGAAGAAGGCAAGGAAGATTAAGGCGAAGTACCAGAAGTAGAGGAATAGGAACATCTGGAGTCGATGGGAGTTAAACGCCGGCACAAATGAAGAAGAAGTACCTTTTCGTTGATCATGTTCACACTCAGCACACACCGAACCTCACTAAAATCACAAATAAAGYCCATGGGGTTGACCGATGATTTCCGTTTGAAAAACCTGAGAAGGCCGCCATCCGCATGTCCCAAAAAGTCCCTTCCGTATTCGCAGTAAGAAATGCGGGGGAAGTAAGTGAACTGCTCCTGCCAGCCGTTGTTTTGCCAAGTCGACATGGCCAACTGAACTTTGTAAAACAAAAAAATAAATAAAAATGAAATGAAACTGAAAGCCAACCTTAATGCCCCAGCGCCAATCTTTGTAACCGACGAAATAAGTAAGGAAGAACAGTTGAGCTCCAATGAGTACGATGTTCATCAGCTTGAAACACAAAGAAAGAGTAAAGGGACAAAAATTTGAACTTACTTTGAAGATCAGATACATAAAACACGCCCAACACCCCAATCCACCGCCACGAGCCTTGGCGGTCTGTGCCATAAAAAAAACAACCATAAAGGCGGTAAAATGCCAAAAAATTAAGGAGTAAATGCCAATTTTAGCAGATTTTCATAAGAAAATCGGCCAGAACCTGGAAGATGAAGTCAGACACTTCGTTCAAATTTTTCTCCCGTTTCTCTCCCGACGAAAGCCGCGCATCCCAACAGAGTTCGTTGACGTGGTTAAAGTCGACGTCTGAAAGAAAAATAAAATCTGACTCGGTCAGAGCCCAACCGTGGATTCGTTGTCCGAGGCGCCAGAAGAAGAACGGAAGACGGATCAGCAGTGCCTGGGCGATAACGACAAAAGGGACCCACTGAAAGTGAAAAGTCCAATTAATAAAGTTGAAGCAGAGGTCGTAACCGCGACGAACGAACGCAGAACCAACAATTACCTGGTAGTAATGTACGGAAATCCTGTACGGCTGGGAGCTGTCTTCGATGTGCATATAATCCTTCACATATGTGCCGGACACGTAGCAGTACTGATGGACGTAGTAGACCCATGCCTCTACAGGGGCGAACGAAGGAATGTTATTTGTTAGTTCTTAGAAAAAGCACGCACCAGAATACTCATTGGGCAACATGCAACTAATCGGCTTCCCGAGGTAGTCGACAGTCCCCGTAATGAACATGAACAACGCCAAAAGCATGGGAGTGTAGCGATAGCACAACCTGTCCACGAACTCATCTAATTTAATCCTCGGTGGAATAATATTGAAAGAAGCCAATTGTTGTAACATTTTTCTCGATTAACTAAAGTAAGGTTAGAGTAGCAAACGAATTAAGGGCCAAGGATGCAAAAATAATCCCTAATTTGTAGGATTGATTTTTTAAAATTTTTTTGAATAAAAATAGGAAAGAGAATGAATAAGAGAAAACTTTAAAAAAAAATGTTTTCTCTTTAGTTATTTATTTTTTTAAATCACGGATCACGCCGTTTTTGGGGGACCATTCGTTTAATTAACGAAATTTGGTGGAAGAAGGTTATTGAGAGAGTAAAACCGAATTTGAAATAACACTCAAACAGAATTATTAATATATTTTATTCTAAACTATTTAGGTTTTAATACAAAAAAGTAAAATTTGTAAAATGTGAAAGAAAGCAGCGATCACTGAAAAAACATGGAACGGAGGGAGAGTGATTTTGTGGTGTTTTGGTGACTAAGATTTGTGATGTTTCTACTCCGAAAGTGTTCACTCCCCGAGGCAACCGTCCACTGGATCCGTCCGTTTCGCCGTCGGCGCTTAGTAACGGTTGCGCCAACACTGCTGCGGTTCGCTCACATTCTGTGTGAAGGAGGCGCCGCGGGCGTTAACGTCCACCACGCGTTGTCCACGGCGTAGCAAACTCAACAGCCGACGCGTTTCCGGCTCTGAACGTTCCATGCACACGAAGTTGACCTTCTTGGATTTCTGCTCGACACTGGAGGCGTAATCGTTGGTGAGCGAGCTGTACGCTTGGGCACCCTGCGGACATTGCTTGACCGGCCGGGTTGAGAAGCAAACCGCGTGGCTTTCTTCATGGATCTTCGTTTTCCAAGTCGGCCACACAGCTAGTTGTTCAGCACATCTGCCATCCTTGCAATTCGCATCGCACTGCTCGCTAGTCTGGCATTTCTCCTGGCACTGACTGTCACCTTCCTGGCAACAGCAACAGCATTGTGGCGGTGATTGTTCGCATTGGTCGCATTTCTCCTGGCATTCGTCGTTGTCTTGACAGTTTTGTTGACATTGGCCGTCTTCATCGTCGCAGCAGCAGCAACATTTCTGGGCAGAAATGTCGGGAATGATTTCTAATGGTCTGTTGACATTGTCCTCGTCATCATCCTCCTCCAGAGAGTTAAATTGGCCGTCGAATTGCTCCTTCTGCCAGTCAACATCTTGCTGATCTTCATCCTCTGCTTCATTCTTCTCTTGCTCACTGTTGTTGTCGAACTGCTGGTTGTACTGCTGGTAGTACGTGTCCTGCTCGCTGCTCTGTTCGTTGTAGAAGTTGTTCAGCACCTGTTGCGAGCACTGTTCTGAGTCCTCCAGAACGTAAGAACGGTGGAACTCGGCCAAGTTGGAAGCTGAAAACAGAATTGATTTAGGTAACTGAACATTAAAATTTGGCGTTTTTCAAGCATTACTAACTTGTTTGGCCATTGGCCATGCGCAGTTCCTCTTCCTGGTCGTCCGAGTCATCGTAATGTCCACAGAGACCGCACTGAGTGTTCTTGTATGCTTGCGATATCTTCAACCACGCTTTGCGCCCGTTAAAGCGCACAGCGATGCCCTCCGTCTGAACGGTCAAATCGTTCTGCTGCGGATTGTTGAACTGCACGCAGTAATTGTCCTGGCACTGCTCATCGCCGGTGATTTGTTTTCCGTCAACCCTGCAGATGAGTTGTCTTGGACTGTTGGCATTTGTCTTGGGCTGACATTCGATCTGGTGCTCGGGCGTGATCACTTTCAGCACCTGAATAGGCAATGTAAAGAAGTTGAATCAAATTTTAGAGGATAAAAGAGTTGCTAAATCATTCATTAAAGTCACCTTTTTTTCCGCGTTTTGTGCAGATTTCTTGTTGTTCTGTTGTTGCTGAACCTTCTTCATCAGCACGACGAATTGGGGCTGATCCGAACCGCAATCTTTGGCCAATACTGAGTGACAGTTGGAGGATAATGGGGCCGTGTAGATGAGGTCGTCTTAAACGCAAATTAACCATTGATTGATTGGCCTTCCCCCGATCACAAGTTCGATTACCGAAAGTGTTCACATTGCGTCCGTCAACGGTGCACTGCGCGCGGTTGTTTATGTTGAAGTTATGGAAAAGTTGGCTGAATGAGTTGGTCTGTCGGGCACTCTGCTGGCGGATCAGCGAGAAAGGGCGCACTTTGTACGGCAGTTCGATCTGCTGCATGCGCACCTGCTGTGCGGGCGTTCGGATGGTTACGTTTGCATTCTTTTGAGTCATCGGATCGATCAAAATTGTGGCGGCCATCTAAATTCAGTTAACTCAAAATGTTAATAAATGAAAGCGCTGCATTTTTTACCTTTCCATTTTTCTGGGCGTTTTGTCCGCTTAATAGCATTTGGGATTTGGTGTTCCAGAAGTAAGTTGACTTGAGAACTTCCAACACGCGGTTAATGGCGTTCTGGGCGTTTGACTTCAGCGAATATGCCGCCTCTATCTGAAACTTGTTCAGAAAGGCGCTCCGTCGCTGGAAGTTGCGCTTCTGCTGCGAACTGATCAGCCGTTTTTTGTTCTGTTGCTGCAAAACAGCTCGAACTTGCTGCGTGTGCGCCTGTGTGCCGTGCATGCGGATGTTGACGTTTTGCTTAGGCTGTCCCTGGTGGCCCCACTGAGCCTCCGCCTGAGCGATGAACTGCTTGAGCTGCTGGGGCTTCTGCTGCAGTTGCTCGACGGATGCCGCAGTCTCCGGCATCACCAAATGAGATTGTGCGTTCAACGTCCACTTCATGTTCTCGTTGGCAATCGGTGGGCGCTCCGCCTTCAGCTGCACCTTGCAGTAGTTCATCTGCTCATCGCATTGTGCCTGGATGTCGCACTGAGCCTTCGCGTCCTTTGCGCCGCCGTTTGTCTGTGCGATCAGCTTCAACGAATGTTTGTACTGCTGGCGCGGCTTGTACGCGCCAATGAAGTTGTTCAGCATTTGTTGTCGCTGTTCTTGTCCTTCAATTTCCTGCGCGTCCTCCTGCTGTTGCTGTTCGAATTTACGGCACTGTTCACAATCACCGCTTTGCTGGCACTGCTCAGCATTGCAGCTGTACGCGTTGTGGAACTCCTCCGCGAAGAACTTCTTCAATTGCACGTCCGGTTTCTCGTGCTGTGCCACCTGTTGGAAGTGTTCTCCGGTGACGCGGAAGATGACTTCGCGCGGACTGTCCCGGCTGGGTTGGTAGTGTACATGCACTGCATTCTCGGTTGCCAAGAGTAGCTGCGCAAACTGCTGGTAGCTGGTCGGCTCAGCTGGCCAGTGGAAGTGCCCTACAAAAGGAGTCCGTTCGTTAGCTTTTATAAATTCCGATGTTTCCATTACCGCGGAAGTGCAACGGCATTGCCAAGTTCTTTTGGCCCTGGACGACGTTCACCTCGTGCTGTTGCTGCTCGAGCTTGGGGTCGTGGATGGTGAGGATTTGGCGCGGCTCGCGCACCAAATTGGTCTTCGGGTCCACTTTGGCGATGTAAGTGATGGGCAACGAATGGGCGCTGGCCAAATCAGTCTTCTGCTGGGGAAGCTTTGCCTTGAGGCTAATGCCCTGGTCGGAGTTGGCATTCAGCTCGCCCTGCAGCGGCAAGTTCACTTGCATTGAGCGCACGCACTCAACTCCGCTGGCCGCGAATGGAGTCCAGAGCTCCTGAAAGCCAAGAAGTTCAAAACGAAAGCCCTAATTAGTGAGGGAAAGGCCATATCCTAAGGTTGACCGAAGGCATACAATGCTTTACTAACTGACCATTTTCTGAATTTGAGCTAAACGGCCGGATGCTTTAGCGTTGACGTCAAACTGGATGCCCAGGGGGGAGGTCAGACGAGCCGACTCCACTTTGATCTTAATCTGACCCTCGATGTTGGCCAGAACCGGCATGGAGTTGAGGATGCGCAACGGCACACCGACCGAGGTGGGGACCTTGGCCTCCTTCTCGTTCAAATTCTGCACAATTGCCGTGTTCAGCTGCTGTCCCTGGCCAAAGAGTAAGGCCCAATTCGCCTTTTCCTCTCCATTCAGAATCTTGCGCGTCTGCTCTTCCATGGTATGCTCATCTAAGGCCAAGAAAGCCTTGTCGACGTTGTTAGAGCGAAGGCAAAGCATGGCAAATGGTTTGATGTTCTGCTGGTTCTTGTCGAACTCCTTGCTGTCGTCCAACTCAGTCCCAAACTCGGCACGACGGCTTTTGATGCCCAGTGCCTCGTAGATGTTGTGCAGTCTTTGGCTGTTCTGCTGGTTTCGGCGCTGCGCTCGCGTGTGCTGCTTCTGCTTGATGAAATGGTCTGCCAAATTGCCGTACCAATTCTCGGCCTCCTGCTGCAGCATGAACACCTTGATGTTGTTGAGCTGGTACTGGTCGTTGAAGTGCGAGTCCAACTGCGCGTGCGCGTAGGCAGGCAGTGCGGAGCGCGATGAGACCGCTTGGGCAAACGAAACGAACACGCCCTCCCGCTCTTCCGCGTTGAACGCGGAATATTGCCACTTGCCGCTGGAGCGCAGCTGCTGCTCGTCCACGTTGGCCATCTTCAGCGCGGATTTGATGTGCTTGGCGCTGAATAAATGCGATTTGTGTAATTTTGATTTGATCAATTGTAAACTTTTGCATTTCTCTGTACCCATCTCACATTTTGTTTTCACTGGGGTTCTGCGATTTGGCCAACGCCTTCATGGTTCTGTAGACGTACGACTGCACTTCCTTGTTCGGCTCTTTGGCCATGGTGTACATCAACTGATCGACCACTTGCGGCCCCGGCTGTGTGTTCAACAAATTGGCGAAGGCGGCGGTTCGCACTTGCGGCTGCTCGCGCGTGTTCAGAAAGACCGGCAGCAAAATATTCTGAACTTCCCATGGCGCATTCACTCGGAGGCGGCGTGTCGCTTCGATGGCCATAATACGGACGACGCGCGACTCGCGCGGGTTTTTGATGATCTTCTCCAGGTCCGTCAGCGCGTTGTGCAGGCCGGCGTTGCCGAGTGCGCTCATTGCCACCACTTTGTCGTAGATGCACTCATTGGTCTGGTAGACGTCCAGAATTGCCTAGAGAAGATGAATGTTGACTGAAACTCAAAAAAAGGCAGCGACCTCCTTGTACTTCTGCTTCTTCTCCGTTGGACATTGGCCTTTCTTGTGGAAGCCGGACTGAACACAATTTGCCGTCTCTCCAACGCATTCTTGCGCGTTCTTCTCCGTCTTGTGCTGGCACACTTCATTGACCAGTGCCCCAAAGGTCAGCCAGCAAGATTGTTTGGACGTCGGTTGGCTGTTCACCGCCTCGGACTTGCACAACTGCTCCAACTCGTCGAGAATGCTGTCCGATGGTGCTGGCAGTTGGTTGAGCGCAAGCAGCGCCTTCACGGAGGTGGCCTGGGAAACCTGCTGAAAAGTGAAAATTTGGAATGCATAAACTAGCACATTTCTGTCATTATTAATTGCTCGAATCCTCCGATGGTGCCGAGCTTTTTGTGACCTTGTTCTTGATCCTTTTGGCCAACTCCGCAACACAATTCAATGTGCCGCACTGGGCCAGCGAGTTCACAAAGATCTGCTTGCATTGTTCCTTCTGTTGTGCTGTTGTCCCTGGACATTGCTGCTCAACTCGCTTCAGTTCCTGCTGTGTGCACATTCGCAACATTTCGACGAGGCGCTGCTGCTGGACGGGCACTTGCTGATCAATGCCCTTATGCTTGTCCTGCGTGTTCTGCATCAGCTTGAGCAGTGCCTGCGTCGCCTGCTGCACTTTTGGCACTTGCGCGAAGGGCGAATCTTTGCCGTCCGTGCTGAAGTCTACGTCTCCGTTCTTAATGAGAACTTGATAAGATTTGTAATTAAGAAACTGACCCTGTAGAAGCGTTTTTCGTCCACTTCCTTCTCGTTGGAGTACATCAGCGTCTCGTCTTTACTCGCGCTTATTGCCGGAATTTGCTGCTGCTGCTGCATGGGCTTCGCGTCCAGCGCTTGCAAATTGGCTGCCACAATTGTGTGCATGGCGACGCCGTTGTTTCCGACCGCACTCTTCGAGTTCCGGTACAAATATTGAGAGCGCAACTCACAGCCATGCAACGCGTACTGCTCGGTGGGCTCGCCTTGTATTTGACAACGAATAACCGTGGAGCGGTCCAACTAAAAATGCAAAGATTTTTGTCTTCGTGCGCTATTCATTTGTCCATTCACCTCATTTTCTTTCACTTCCTTCGGGTCGCATTTGGCGCATGGATTCTGCTGTTCATCACGGAATTTTGCGTTGTTGACGTCGGACTGTCCAGGCCAAAGGTTCTGGCCATTTTGCTGCTGGGCCCAATACCTTAAGCGGTTCAAGTTTTTTTCCTCAAATATTTCTTTTAAAACTCTTACTGTTGACACTGTGCACATTGTGCTTGTGGCTGATCTGTTTGGAAACCATTCGCAACGTCAGCGATCTTCTGACACTTCTTGAAGTTGATGGTCTTGGTCACGTTGTACTGCTGCCCGCTCCAGGCCTTGTTGATGGTGTAAGTCGTTTGGCAAGCACCCTCCAGCGTGATCTATTTGGATTTGACGTGCAACGATCACTTTATTATTGGGAAAATGACGCCTGCCTACCTCCGGGATTTCGAAGGTTTTGCCTTGCTTGGCTTGCCATGCGTCCTGCTCGGTGCCTTGTTCCTGCTCGTCACGGACATCGCTTCTACGCAGTCCCTGCGCGTTGTTACGCTTCAGGTTCAGCTTAACGTAAGGCAATTCAGTCAACAGAGCTCAAAAGGTGTCCGACATCAGCCAGCACCTGGATTATGTTCAGAACCGCCTTCTTGAAATTCTTAGACCAAACATGGTCGTCATTCTGGAACTGTACACGCTCGATCACTCCATACGAGTAGCTGAACTGGCATGGTTTTTGAAGTTGCTGCTTCGTCTGGCTTGGAATTGTCGTCTTAAACATTTTAAAGGATTATTTGTCGATCGGGCACAAATCAACTCTCCATCCAATGGCATGAGTCGGAATTACCTGTTCGAACGCCCCCATCGGCTGCACCTCCTGCGCCTCCGACATTTGCGCGTTTTGCTGTCCCGCCTGACACTGCTGCAATTGCAGCTGCCCGTGCCGTTCAGAGGCGAATTGGATCTTGGCAAGGCACTGAATACGTGTCACCGCCTTTTGCTGCGGGTTTGCCGCGTTCTCTTCCGACTGCAATCCCGAGGCGATTTGGGCATTGTAGAGGAAGCTGTACTCGATGTTCTTTTGCTGGAATGGCTTTAACGCGGAGTTCGGGTTGAAGCCGAGGAAGCCGGCTCTTGTCGGAGGGTTCGAGTTGTATTGTCTGCCGGCACTTAAACAGAGAAAGGCGGCGACAAAGGCCAAAAGCACCAAAGTGCGCATTTTCTTTGGATCGATCAGTCGTCGGGTTCTGTAGAATTGATCAGCTGATTTGTGAGTCAGGAGGTGATGGGATTGTTCGAATGTGCTCTTTTCACCCTCCGAGGGCTATTTATACGGTCCGATGCCCTCGGGGGCGGCGTCGGACAGGCGCCTCTCGGTAAAGATAAGCTGATAACGGCCAAAACCCCCCGAGGGATTGACAGGTTCCTCCCCTCCCAGCAATTTTTGTTTCACAAATTGACAGTCCTTCCATTTGACTGACGGACTCATTTCATCCATTCGCCCATTCACTGACCCCGGAGGCGCCTTTGCAATTGCAACTGCCAATCAAATTTGTTTTTTTTATTCTCATTGGTTAAACATTTTGTCCTTTTTCCACTGGGGGACATTTTGTCCTTTTTCCCTGGGCGACATTTGTCCTTTTCCCTGAGGGACATTTTGTCCTTTTTCCCTGGGGGACATTTGTCCTTTTGCCCTGGGGGTCCTTTATCCCTGGTGGACATTTTGTCCTTTTCCCCTGGTGGACATTTTGTCCTTTTCCCCTGGTGGACATTTTGTCCTTTTCCCACCACTGGGGGACATTTTGTGAAATGATGACAATTTAAAATTTAATGTAATTTTTTTTTCGTCATTTCAAACACATTATTTAGAAGAGATCCGGTAGTTGAAACTATTCATCCGAGCGGATATTTATTTATTTATTTTTGAAAGCAAACAATTACTCTAAAAAAGTGCGTAAAATGGACCCATACCATCGCAAAGAGGCTAAAATTGAGGTGCCGGCTGCGACAATGGACCAGCAAATCGACAACATAATGCAAACTGGAGGGGTAACGATTTTTGTTTTTTTCTGGAAAATATTTTTATGTATTTATACGAATTCTTCAATAAGAAATACCCCTCGAGTGCTTCCAAAATTTGATAAAACCATTAAAAACATTACGCAGACGGGCACATTTGGGGACGGCCGACTGTTGAAAATGGAAGTGGACTACAGCACGCAAGTGGACAGTCAATTGGCCGTGGCGGACACTTTGGCCAAGGCTTGTGCATTAAACTCCTTGTAAAATGGGGTTTTTTGCCAATCTAAAAAATGGAAAATTTGGGGTTTTTTCTTACGTAAAATTAATTTTTCAGTCGGGGAAAGTGTTGGAAGCGGTTGAGTCGTTGCAGACGCTCGAGAAGCTCAGCCGTTTGGACTGCGACATGCGTTCAAACCAGCGGTTGTTGTGCCGCATGGTCAAATTGGCCTTCGATGCAAATAATTGGGAATTGCTTTGTGAAACTGTGAAGGCGTTGTGCAAGAAGCGATTGCTAATTAAGACGAGCATCAAAAATATGGTCAGCCTCCCCCCCCACCACCCCGACTTTGGGGGTTTTAATGCCATTTTTTGGTGTAATTTGAACTTTTGATTGGTCATACCCCCGGAATTTTTAGGTAAAAGATTGCTGTGAAATGGTTCCAAAAGCCCCCGATGCAACAGCCAAGTCCAAACTAATCGACACACTTCGCGCGGTGACTGCGGGAAAAGTTTGAATTTGCAAATATTTCCGTCCACCCAAAAACTGTTTCATTTTTAGATTTATTTGGAGGTCGAACGCGCGCGACTGACCAAGCAGGTGGCAGAAAAGCTGGAAGCTGAAGGAAAATTGGACGAGGCCCGCGAAATGATGATGGAACTTCAGGTGGAGACGTACGGCACGATGGAAGTGGACGAAAAGGTGCCAATGCATTTTAATAATTTATGCAAAAAAAAACGATTTAATGACTTTAATAAATATTTTATTCAATCGCTTTCAGGTCAAATATTTGCTGCACCAAATGCGCCTTTCAATAGCCAACCAGCACTTCACCCGCGCCTCAATTATTTCACGAAAAATAAACACCAAATTCTTCGAACGCGAAAACGATGAAGTGAAGTCCGAATGTGATCATCATAATAAGCAATTATTCTTTTAGGTTCAATTGATGAAATTGGAGTTCTACAAGTACATGGTGCAAATCGGACTGAGCGAAAACAACTATTTGGACGTGTGCAAACACTTTTTGGCAATCTTTAAGACTCCGCGAATCCAAGAAAGCGACATCAAAAAGTTGGAGGTGAGGCCGACGGTGAAAGTTTAAAGGGGCGGGGGGAGTTCGGTCAAGAAAAAAGCTGCTGCAAGGACTTTTTTGTACGGTTTTTATGCCAGTTTTTGGGATATTTATTATTATAAAATTGGCCATTATTCAAAGAATGGGCACGGGTTGCTTGGGCCTACTTACTTAAAATTGATAGAAAATGCGATTTTTGCTGCAGGTACTCAAATGCACGGTGTTTTATTTGCTGCTGTCAACCCATGACAATGAAAAATGGGAATTGTTGCATCGAATGAATGCGATGCGCGAATTGGAACATTTGCCGACGCATAAAGTAAGACAAAAAGAATAATTTGTGTTAAATCCCTCCTTTTCTGTAGGAGCTGCTGGAGCTGTTCATCCATCAGGAACTGATTTTCTGGAGTAAAGCCATTGAGTCCAAATATGCACCAATTTTGTTTGGAGCTGATCCGCCTCCCGAACTTGTCCGGGACACGTTGCTGCCGTCTACTCACGTACTTTTTTTAAATTTATAATTTCCCAAAGAATATTTAATTTTACTGTTACAAATTAGGTGTTCCCGATGACCCAAGCGGATGGTCGAAGGCGTAGAGAACGTCTTCACGACTGTGTGGGCGAACATGTAAGTGTAGAGGGGAGGGGCCCTGTCCCCCAGAGATTCTTCATTGATTTCGACAAATATTGTATATTTAAATTTAAAACAAATCATTATTTTAAAAAAAACTTACATTAGATGTGTCGTGGTAGACATCTGAACAACAATTTTAATTTTCCTATTTTCTGGATCACCCCTCCCCCCGAAATCCGAAGTATGATGGCATTTGTGAATTCCTTCCCTTAGAATGTGAGGATGGTGTCGAAGTACTACTCGCGGATTACGTTTCAACGTATGGCCAAACTGCTCGAATTCGGCGTTGAGGTTACTTTCTCAGCATAAACTTTGTTTGTCATTTTGTAAAATTCCAGCAAATGGAAACTTTTGTGTGCAAAATGATCGTCGACGGAGTTATTCCGGAGGCGAAAATTCACCGCCCCTCGCAAATAATTTATTTGAGTCCGAAGAAGAACAGTGTGGAAGTGCTAGACGCGGTCCTTTTTTAATCAAATTGGCCAAAATTCGTTTTTTTATTTTTTTGTTTTTCGTTCAGTGGGTTTTTAATGTTCGCAAATTGACCGACACAATGAACAAAGTGAGTCAGCTGATTGCAAAGGAGGAAATGGTGCATGGATTGCAAATTGCTCAGCGAATCTGACGATCAGAAGAAGTTGAACGAATGTTCTGCAACTTTTGTTATTAAATACATTTTATTGTTTTGATGAATATAAATGAGGTTTTTTGTGCGCTAAAAAATATTTGACTCGGAATTCCATTCATTTTATTTGGTATATTTTTTTGTTGAATTATTTAAACGAATTAAAGTTTTTTCGTTGTTGGCCAAATGAATGGCGTTGGTGAACGAGAAGCTTCGGACTCGGCGGCGGAGTCCATTTCGGTATGCGTCCGCCACAATTTACCGTCCAAAACAAATGTCACAAAATTATTTTATATTTTATTTAGTCTGAATTGCTAATTAACGTAATCCGGACTCTGACAACGACAGTGTCCAATGACCAACGCCAATTGGAGAAACAGAGAATCGAGCAGTGCTACCGACAGTCGGAACAGGTGCACTTTTGGTTGATGGCATTTGATGATTTACCGGTCTTTTGAACCGTTTTAGAACATCGACAAACTTTTGAAAGGTTTTTTTCGTTTTAAACCTTCTCCAAATTGACGGGAATGGATCAGAGCACCGATCGGACGCGCTCCATTGTCTGAGCACCTTCCAATCGGTGTCCAAAGAGTTGACCAGCAGCCGGGAGCAAATCCGAAACATAAAAAGTTCCCTTTCCCTTTGCAAAACGTTTCTCCAATGCCGTCGCGACGATTTGAACAAGTTTGCCCCCCTTTCTTTAGACGAATTTCGCCCATTTCTCGATTCTTATCGGTCACTTTTGTACAATTCTATCAAAAAAAGGGATAAAATTAACGATAATTAAAGTTTTGTTTGTAAACGTCTTTTTTAACGCTCAGATTTTGGCTCGAAAATGCTCAACAGAAAAAAGTGTGCGACATTTTACAGCAAATGTTTGATTATTTGGTTCTTACAAATTATTCTTTTCCCACCCTTTCAAAATTCAGCCAGCAAATAAAGAAAATTGAGAAAACTGTCGACGTCCAATTGGCCAACGGCGAATATAAAGAAATGATTCGGGTGCTTAAAGACGCCGGTGGGTTTTGAATTTGGGTGACGGAAATATTCCCAAAACCCCCCCCCCCTTTTTTTGAGATGTTTTGCTGAAAGGTCCGTTCGACAAAATGGAGGGCATTAGCCAACTGAAATTTGTTGTCTCCGAAAATCTGCAAAAAGTTTTTGGTCAAATTGTCAACGACCTGCTCCAATGCGTCTTCATCGAACCGTTTGAAGTTCAAGTAAGGGAAAAAGCAGAAAATTCCAAAAATTTCTTAATTTAAGACGTTGGAAGCTGTGAAAAGCGGGAAAATGGTCGAGTCTAAAATTGGTGCCGCACTGATTGAACGCTATCCGAAGAAAAAACTGTCAATTTTACCGTTTTTTCCCTAAACTTTTTTTGTTTGTTTTTAGCGTCGCGTTGAACGACGAGGGCGCCTTGCGACTGCGACTCGCCGAATTGTTGCAGTCACTGCTCGTTTTTGGCCAAGTGGACAAAGCGTTAGACGAAATGTTCGACCGAATGCCAAATTTATTCCTCCGTCTTTCGAATGGGGCGGCCGAAGTTGTGAAGCAAAGTGCGGGAGGGGAACGGTCGGCTGGCGACAGAGACGCGAGTCATTTGGCTAAATTTGTGAACATTGTGAGTTAATTATGCTAAGTTTAGACCGTGCCGTTTTTTTTTGTTGTAAAATTAACCAATTTTTGTCCAAAATTCGCAGGCAATCGCCCAGATGAGTTTCGCCTCCCGCAATTTTGCCCTCCTTTCGCTGGAGTTGCAGCAGTTGAGGCACCAATTCCTCCCAAATTGTCAGCCCATTATGAAACGATTTTGGCACATTGTGCAGGTCGAATTTGAGGAGATTCTGGCGGAATATTTGTTGGTTTGGCGCAACAAAAAAGACGGAAACGATGGGGCGGGCGGTGGGGGAGTTCAAGTATTATTTATTTATTATTTTGTTTATTTTTTGTAACAATTGGACTTCATCGCCAACAGAAGAAAGCGCTGTTCAGCTTCGAAAACGCTTCTTTTGTGTCGTCTGTGAACGCCTCGTCGCGCAAAAAACAATTTTGCGTCGTTTGCACGCCGGACATTTACAACGTTGTGGCCATCTTCCACAAACTGAGCGCCCTCTGCCGCGAAGTTGAGAGCCAACTGGGCGAAGATTGCTGGTAAAAAGTCCAAAGTGAAGAAGCAAAGTTAGAATATTTAAATAAATTTCAGTTATCTCAGTGTCTATTTGCAAACTTTTGTCGCTGAGGCTTTTCTCGAGCAAATCCGCGTCGATCTCGAGAGACAAACGGAGTCCGTTCTGAACGGGGCCGACCTTTGGTCGTCCATGTCGGACGTTCCGCCGCACACACAACGCATTTTGAGTTGCTGTGTGCGCGTATTCGAACTTTGTGAACGGATCGACGGTTACATCGTCAGCATGGAGCCATACGCACTTCGGTAAATTGATTGACGGATTCGCAATTTTAATGTGAATACCTAATAAAGGTTCGCTTCGTTTTGGTTGTTGATCCTTGAGCATTTCATAAAAGGATTTTCCGACAAATATTTCCAGGTGCTGTTTTACAAGAAGTCCTTTCCCTTTAATAGGTAAAATCAGATTGTGATGTTGCGTCAAGTCCACGCCGACGGCGGTTGGGCGGACTATCCAAAACTGAGCGCGGCATGGGTTGTGGACGAGGACATCAGCCGTCTTTTGATGAGTTTGCCCAGTTGGTCGGCCGTCAAAAAGTCGCCCTTTTCGCCCGACCAAATCCAAACGCCGTTCGCAGCCGACGTCGTCAATTTGGCCAACATTTTGGGCGAGAGCGAGCAGGAGATTCGGGAGAGAACTCAGCGCGAGTCGGAGATTCTGATCGGCAACTTGGGCACTCAGAAGCAGCCGAAGAGCAGCGAGCTGATCACCTCCATGGACCACATCAAAGTCGCCGTTCGGAATAGCAATTACGGTTCAAAAATCCGAATTTCAGGCTTTGGCGTGTTTGCATGAATCGCTCCAATGGTTTGTTGCCAAAATGCGTGCATTGGTGGACGGCTTGTCGAGCAGAGCAAAGGAACTGACAAAAACACGAATTCAGATCACCACCAGTGGCAACGGTGGCACACTCATAGACCAAGTCCACATTTTCTTGATTTGAATTTAAGACTGACTTTTTACAGATGTTGTGCGAGGCTATAGCTGAACGGATCAACACTCTTGAGGTCTAACATTCATTTCGAACGCATCGTTTACAAATAGGATTTGGATTAGAAATTGTCCGACAACTTGCTGCTCATCCTTCACTTGGAACTGCGCTTCCACTGCTTCTTCCATTTGATTACGATAACGCAAAATCAAAGTGCTCTTTCACTGCTGTCCCAAGACGAGATCGATCGGGATGTCATGGAGTTTGGCCGTGACCTAAGCCAATTTCACGCCACACTCCACGCCCATCTCTCGCCAACCAAACTAAAATATCTCTTCGACGGGCTCGGCTATCTTTGCTCGTCCATCTTCATCCATTCTTGGTCATCTACAAATGGATGATTATTCTTCTATTATACTTTGCTTGTTGTTTTACAGTCAGTACCTTACCAAATTGTCCGAGATGGGTCGCAAACGAATTTGTCGGGCCATATTTTCTGTTCAAAAGTATTTGAGCCAACTGTCCGGGTAAGAATGTTTGGCCAAGAATTGTTTTAGGGATTGAAAGTTTGAATTTTAGACGTCCCGAAACTGAACTCCAGCGAGCTCAAATTTTCTTCGATTTCCTTAATAAAGTATTATTGTTGTTGGTGGTGTCGTTGAGGGCGTACAGAAAACGTGGAAAGGACACTTTCTACTTTAAGGACTTGGACCAATTGTTCGCCACGATTGTAGAGCGCGGTGCCGTCTTTTCCTTCGTCGAATATTCCATTTTGCTTTCACTTCTCATACGGTCCCACTCAACATTGAATTCCCAGGTTATTTAATGTTTGAAATATTGTATTTAAATTGTAATTAATTAACCAGAATTTTATTTAAACTTTAGCCTGGTGTACTGGAAGCTGCGACAAATCAATTGCGGGATATTCTCTCACACCAACAGAAGGGCAAGCCGAATCAGAAACCGATGTGAAACGGAATTGAATTTAATTTGAGCCCTTAATGACCAGATGGGTCTCTTTTTTTAAGAAATTGCCAATAAAAACAGTAAAACGTTAAAGATAAGAAATTCGTTTTCGGTATTAATTTGTTGCCTTTGATCTTTTTGCGGCAGAAAGCTTTTGAAAAATCATTCATTAAGCCCGTGAATGGGTGTCCCTCATTTTTTTTTTCAAAAAATAAAACAAAAGTCGTTTGAAAACAGTTTCTAGAGCTGTTCTGGCACGTATAGTAGAATCCGAATCTGACCTCAATTTCGCCTGACTTTGAACACCGGACCCGAATTTGAATTTTTCGAAAAACAAACCCAAAATCAAATAGGTACTTGAACATCTTTCAGATTAGATAAATCAATGATCGCTGGCGCACAGTGTTTCATTTTTGCATTTTATTACCGTTTGAGGTAGACAGTGTACTCTCTCGCTTTTCCCTCTCTTTCTCTAACCATTCTCTTCTTTTGGCGTTCTCTCTCACCTTTTTTAGCAAAAAAAAATGCATCCCGCACTTCCGATGCGACTAATTCGCGCTACATGCGGCGATTTTCTTCAAATTTCTACCACCTCTAGAAAACAATATAATGCATCCATTAATAAAGCCGTTTTTTAATTAATAAGTTTGTTCTTGAGTTATAGCTTAAAATGTTCATTATTTTATAGAATTTTGATTAAAATGCGTGGAAATCCTTCAACATAATTTTTGAATTTAGCGTTTGTTTTCTTTACTTTTCTTCACTTTTTTTTCGTGTCGAAACTCTTGGCAAAATGGTTATGCGGTAATAAAATGCAAAAATGAAACGCTGTGCTGGCGCTGATATGTCCGGTGGCGATGGGTTGGCCAGACGATTGAAAAATATTTAAATAATACGTGAAAAAGCTTTAAATCCGTGTGCCGACAAAATCCCGACTCACCCAAAAAATGACAAATAGTAAACCCGATTAATTAATGCGAAAACATCTATTTTCAATAAAAATTTATTAGCCATAAACTTAAGTTATATGTAAAGTAGCAAATATTTGAATATTTGTATTTTATAAACAAAAAATTTGACTAAAAAACTTTATAATAGCAGCAGACAATGGTCGGGACAGAAGCGGCAAACTTCTCTCTTATTACGCACGTAATCTTTGACTTGGACGGAGTTTTGATTGACACTGAACGCCATTATACAACGGCCAATGAGCGCGCGATGGAGAAATTTGGGTCCAAATTCACCCGGGAATTGTGCGTTTATTTCTCCGATTACATTTTAAAGAGTTTCAAACGAACTTAAGAGAATTGGGGGCTTCAACTGATTATTTTCAGGAAGTTGATGATGATGGGGCGCAAAAAGTCGGAGGCGGTCCCGCTTTTGCTGAAGGATGCCGGACTTGCCGGTCGGGTGACGTCGGAGCAGTACATGGAGGAGTACGACCAGCACCTCAAGCAGATCATGAGTACACTTACTGAGGTTCACTTGGTGTGGCAAGCTTTCGCTTAGTTTATCGTTCGGATCGAGGGCCTTGTTTGGGCAAAATGTCGGGATGTTCGGCATGGGGGAGGGTCGGCGGTGCCGAGGCGCCGCCGAGAAAATTTAAACCCGATTTGGGGAAAATTTTCACCCATCGACTTTTTGTTCTGTTTGCTTTGCTTTGCTTTTCGTTTTGTTTCGTTTAATATTCACTCAATTTATTGAACAAATTCTTTAGGAATTGCCCGGCGCCACCAAATTAATCGACCATTTTTATGCACAAAACATTCCGTTGGCCATTTGCACGGGGTCGGACAGTGAGGAATTCGGGGACAAAATGCGCAAATTTGACAAATGGCTTCAGAAGATTCCGATTCGAGTGCTTTGCGGAAGTGACCCAGGTTTGGACAAATTTGCCGGTTTGGGTGTTAATTGTTCGGCTTTTTTCTATCAGAGGTTCGCAATGGCAAGCCGCACCCGGACGCCTACGAAGTGACCATGGGACGGTTCGTTTCCAAGCCGGTTTCGCCAAAGAATGTTTTGGTGTTCGAAGACTCAATTAATGGCGTGGAAAGTGCCCTCGGCGCCGGATGCTCGGTGAGTCCGCGAAGTGAATAAACAACCAGCAAATGTTGAAATTTTGTTTTGTTTTGGAAAATTGATTCTTCAGGTGGTAATGGTGCCTCAGCGAGAGTTTTTGCCCAAAGATTGGCCCGAGAAAGAACTCCGTTCGCGCGCGAACTTTGCGGCTTTGCTCGACTCGCTGGAGCATTTCTGCCCGAAGCCGTTCGGGTTGCCGGATTTCCGTCTGCGTGAAGGGGGCGAGTGTCGCGGATGAACGAATAGAGAGGGAATAATATTGTAGAATGTAATAATGTTGTAAATTATTGACTGTTCTTGTAAAATAAGGATCACTTCAATTACGGGCAGCAGAAATTTACGTCGTTATTGTTATAATTTTTCAACCACAAATAATTCTATTTGATGCGCAATTTTATTGTATCGGTTTGTTATTGCCTTTTTTGCTATAAAATTGGTTTTGTGATTTGGCGGGTTATCGTTTGGCCTAACGAGTGAATATTGTCACAAAGCTTTGAGACTGTCTCTTATACACATCTAGATGTGTATAAGAGACAGATATTCACTCGTTAGGCCAAACGATAACCCGCCAAATCACAAAACCAATTTTATAGCAAAAAAGGCAATAACAAACCGATACAATAAAATTGCGCNTACCCCCCCCCCCCCCGCGGGCCAAAGGCCTTTCAAATGGTAACTCTTCCGATGACAAACGAAAACGTCCAAAGTTAGTTAGCCCTACGGTAAAATTTATGCATTCTGCCAATTTGTAAAATTAGAAAAATCACTCGGGATGAGTACAGGAAAACTGAGGAAACGAAACAGAGAAATACCCGAAGCGATGATTGATGATCAAAGAACAAATAAAATAGCATAAAAAACAGCAAAAAATGAAACAAAAGAAATAAAATTATTGTATTACAGACGCTTTTTTTGGACTATTGCCAGACTAAACAAAATTAAAAATGGCGTTCGACGCTTTCACATGTGTCTGACGGAGTGGAAGAACCAATTCAACTGCACGGACCAGTCGCCCTTGACGACGTCGTCGAAGATCTGCTGAAAGGCGGCGCGCGCCGTGCTCCGTTCCTCCTGGTCGTACATCAGAGACTGTCGCAGAAAGTCGACGTGTTCAAGACTGTTCAGTTCCGGAAGTCCCATGCAACACCTGCAAATGGACGTAAAGAGAGATTAGTCGCTTGAGAGAAAGGTTATATTTAATCCCAACACATTGGGTAATCTCTAAAAAATTATTTGGGAAGTTTACTCCCCTCCCCCACATTAAACACGAACATCATGCGAAAGATGGCGATGAAGAAGCGAGCCTGGTTGTGCAGGACGAGAAAGCCGCGGGCGCATTCGTCACGAAAACTGAACAAAAACAAATATTGCAAGGAAAGATCGCGATTTTTCATAAAGCAAAATAATCAAATCATTCATTTTAAATAAAAAGCATCCCAAATGACGACCAACCTGCTGTATTCGTAGGTCTGTCGGAAGTTCGACTTTCCACGCGATATAACATACAGAAAATGGTCGGTGAGAATAAATTCAGTTCGTTCTCGATTGATGCCCAATTTGCGTTTGGTGTGCCCCAAAAAGTGGCCAAAATCGATGTGAAAAATGCGTCCGTCTCGGGCCAACATAATGTTGTCCTGGTGGCGATCTTTGATGCCCAAAACGTATGTGGCCACGCAATAACCGGCCAACGAAAAGGTGAAACGGTCGACGCATTCCAAATATCTGAAAGTTTTGAAGTTTGAACACGAAAACCATGACGAAATAAACTTTTTGCTGTCGTTGGCACAGCATTTCTTGTAGATGTGCTTGTTCAGCAGGTCGACTTCCATGTTCAGCGATGTGCCGGTGTATTTGCGCTTCGTATCGCATTGAATTTGGAACAAAGTCTGACAGTCGGGCACTACGTGAATAAGGCCAATCTGTGCAAAAATATAATCTCAAAATCGGCGTAAAAATATTTAACACAAACATTTTTGCCCATCGGCAAAACTTCGTACAGCGTCATGCAATAGTCTTGCTGCAATTGACACTTCCACTTGGCGTCCATGATGCGCATGACGTGCAAAGTCCTGAAAATAGAATAATAATAATTATATATTCTTTAGAATTAGGTACTCCGAAATAAAATGTTAAAAAAAAATAATTCTTTATCCTTTTCTTTTTTCTAAGTCAACTGACAACATGTCCTGTCGCATGTCATCTCCGCATTTGAAAATCAGCTGATGATTTGGCATTGTCAATTGAGCTAAAGCCTCCGGGTTCTGCCAAGTCAAAAACAGCGGCTGTTTTGCGCTTCCCAACACGCGACACTCCTCGACACTAAAGTTACAACAAAAACAATCGGATTTAAAAAAGATGTGCCCCCCGGGGGGTTCGTCATTAGTTTCAGTTAAACCTTCAAGCGCCATTCACTCACATCAACTCGCCCAAATGATCGGTGGCATTCACTGGCGACACAATGTGCTGCATTGTCTCCTTGCGGGCAAACAATTCTTGCTGCAGCTTCTTGAAAGGTTTAATTATTCAGTTGGGGGGTTTTTCGGAGTTTTGGACGACGAACTTTGTTTGCCATTTCCTTACTTCCACAGGCTCGGATCGTCGAGCTCAGCGCGGTCAGTGTGGAAATCATCTCGACTTGTTTGATCATCGACTGCAAATGAACACTGTTCCCGCGGCAATACGCCTCCAACAGCAACGCATAACGAGAAAACAGCGATGAAAGAGAGTTTTCTGGTAAAAATTAATAATATAATTAAAAAAAAGCTTTTTTATCCAAACCCGACTTCCATATAAGCCGGTAGTTGCGGTCCTGGACTGGTCAATGGCCAGAAGATGGGCAAGTTCGGCACGAAGCAGCCAAAACAGTGTGTGGCCCACACGGTAATCCATCAAAGCCCGCACAAGCAACATCCGGACGAGGGGAGAGAAAGCGTGAGGTTCGTAACGAATGGCCTAAACTGGTAACCAACGTTAAAACTAAATTCCACTAGAGGAGGGCATATGTCTCCCTTAACCTCCCTACCCATCCCCCAAATTGTTAAAAAACGGTTGAATTTGAGGCATTTATTGCAAAAAGTTCACCTGGACGAGGATGAGCAGGTAAAGTTGCAATTGGTCGTCGTTGAGCGCATTGTCCAAATGGTGGACGGCCATCGCGCGTAACTTTGCGTCAACGTAACGCCCATCCAACAGTTCGCAGGCGGTGTCCACCTACGGAAGCACAAAATTAATTAAACCCTTTTTTTGTTTTTTGAAAGAATTCCCCCCCCCCCAATTTCACTTGCAACGGAGGCCATTCTGCCAAAAGTGCGTAAAATTCGCTGGTACTTTCACGATCGCGCCACAAAAGCGCACAGTCGGCGAGTACGGGTAACATTTGGGGGAAGAGACGACGGATTTTGTAGCGGAAGCGCCACAGAAAGCGCTGGTCGTCCTCAGAGAGATGGGCCGAGTCCAAGCAGCGCCGGAGCCTGTGAAGACGGTCCAAATTCGGGTCGCCGGCCTTAGCGGGGAAGCCACGAAATTCAAGCAGTCATTAACAACCCGCTCACCTTAAACAGCCGTTGCCGTCGTTTGCCCTCGGCTGAAGCGCCGCCGTACTCCTCCGTCTCCTCCTCCTCTTCTCCGTCGTACTCTTTTGACTGTTTCCGTTGCTGACGGATCCAAGCGATGTATCGTTGAACCACCGACTCGGGAGGGTACACAATAACCACGGGGTGGTCAAAATACTGAAAACCGGTTGAAAGCGGGAAAATGGCAACTAACTGACTTCGAACAGTTCGATTTCGAGCCGAGAAGTTCGCGAAGAGACAGCGAATGAATCGCCATGGCCATAACAATAGTCGAAGTTGAGAAACTGGAGAGACGGGTCAACAGCTCGGACAGATTGAAGATGGTCCTGAACAAACAGAAACTTTCGATAGCAAATTACCCATTTTTTCCTATACATAACTTGCCAAACGGTCGCAGGTACAAAGTGCGTTTTGACTGACGGAAATGGTTGCGCCAGTCGAACAGTCGCAAATTGGCCCATCCGATGGGAAGCAAATGGTCCGAAGCCGATGAAATTGGATGGGCTTTCTTCGAACAACTTTTGTATATATTCCATCAATGCCAACGCTTTTTTTTGATCTACCGAATTTTTCCCGTTTTTTCTTTTCGGAATATTATGCGACGCGTTGGCATTTGAAGAAGAAGCCGAACAATGGACGGAGATTAGCGAGAAGCACAGTTGGGCAGACTCGGGCAAATCCTTCAGGTACACATCGAACTCGATGTTGTTCTAATTTTAAGTAAATAACTTTTATAATGATTTTTTTTATCCGTTTTAAGTCCATACTTCTTGCCATCGAGGGTTTGACGGGGCCACTGTTGCCGAGTCGCGGACGTCCAAAATGTGTCTCCCAACGGCGACAGCAACGCGAATGAACAGGCGGTCAACGCCGTCTTGGACGGTAATGTGAGAGGCGGAATTGATGCGCAATCTGCAAAAGAACTCACTCTTTTTGCGAATTGAGAGCCATCAATGTTATAATCAATCCAATTAACCCCCCAGGGGCAAACACGAACAAATTAATGTAAAAAAGAAATAGGCCCATTCTAACGGCGTTCACGTCTGAATCAAAACCCAACTCAACCCATCCAAAGAGCACCTCAAATTGTCGTCCAAATCCCAAAAGAGTCGCGTCTGTTGTTGTTGACTTTGCTGTGAGGAATGGTGCCCGGCGGGGAAAGGGCTTCCTTCGCCCGATTTGACGGCCTCTTTTTTCAAATAGCTATTGTGACGCTCTCGACGGACATATGCCGGCTACGAAATTAAGAAAAAACTGAGTTCTGAAGAGCGGTGACAAGTCGGCCACCTCAAAGCTTTCCGGAGGGGGCGGATAGTCGCGGAAAATCCGCTTTTTGAGCCGAAGAATGAAGCGAGGGATGCGGTAGTTCTCGAAACAAGAGCGAACGTACTGAAAAGGTCGGACAGTTAGCGTTGATGACCATTTTAGTCCTTATACAGTCAGTTCAAGTCGTGCGAGATCCATAAGAATCAAACAAACTCGGAAACCCCAGGTAAAAACATTTTTATCACCTCAAATTGGGGCAGAAACACGTCGCGTCGTGTAATGAACACGCGGCGACCCGCAATTTGAAGAATGAAATCCGATGGCTGTTCGGTTATGTTTAGTCCGTGCTGGGCACGAAACTCGCGCAGTGCGATGTGCACGACGTCTTCCGACGTCATTTCCAGAGCATTTCGAATGTGCACACAGTGCTTGAACTGTTCGGCAAGTTCAGCTGCATCTGTTATCGCTGTCGGTTCAACTACGCCCGTTTTTGCTGTCGCCGGAGGAGACGTCCCATACCAGACCTGAATGATACGAGTTTATTAGGAAGCCATTTTCGCTGTCTCTTATACACATCTAGATGTGTATAAGAGACAGGATTAAACTCTGTCGTTTTATTTATTTATTTTCTAAAATTGGGGAATGCCAAAAGACCATTCGCGCATTTATTCCTGTCTCTTATACACATCTAGATGTGTATAAGAGACAGACCTCCACATAAGCATCCGAGAATTGGACTTTACGCCTCAGTTTCTCCATCGCCCGCTGTTCAACTTCTGTCGGTTGTTCGGGAAATTGGGCATAGTCCAGGCCGGTCTGATTGACCTCAACGAGGCCTAAATATTAAACAATTGTTTATTTATTGGACCTCGGAAATAAATTGGCCAAATCACCTCACCGAATTGGATTGAGCCCGGATGGATGACCAAAAGCGGATCTTCCGGAAAAGCATAATGACCAAATGAGCATGTGCCGCGTTTTCTTTCTGCCTCGCGACACGTCTCAAACAGTCGAAGCCTAAATTTTTCTTTGAAAATTACAAAAATTTTAATTTTATATTAACATTTATTGTATATAATTCCCCCGAGCCAATTTAAAATTAATCTCGCCTGTACTGGTGTAACTCTTCGCTCATCGACCGTTCCAATTCGTTCAGCGGTATGCCCATGACCAGCCCTATGCTTTGGTTTAGCTCCTTCTCCGTCTTGTTACCGTCCGGCTCGAGCAGAATCAGCAATGGAAGGAACAGAAATTGTAAACTCGCAATCGGTTTCTGCTCGTCGTAAAGCTGAAAATGTTTGTAAAGTCGGAGATGCCAAAAGGATCAAACGCGGAAAGTGCCAAACCTCGACATGCGCTCCGTCCAAGCCAATTGTGGAGAACACGTAATTGGAAATGTCACTAAGTCGAGAGGCAAGCGGATACCTTAACGGGTGCACTCACACTGAACAAACAGCAAAAGCAAACTTTCTAGCCTGTATGAACACGTCCTGCTTGAGCAGTGCGAGTGTTCGTTGTGCCGGACATTGAATTGGTAGCAGCACACCATTGGGAAGGTAAATGTCCAGGAACACGGGACGAATGGACGGTTCGGAGGATGAAGTCGGCTTCGGTTCGCCTTCTCCGTGCGCTGTGTTTCGGTTTATTAGCAGTTCCCCGTCTGGTGTCGTCTCCCAAATGCGGTGCAGCTGGCGATGCTGAGTACCATCGGCATAATTGTAATTGTACTGGTCGAGGGTAGATGTGGTGGTTGATGGTGGGGGAGGAGGGGAATTTGATGAAATTTCGGAAATCGAAGAGGACGAAGGACCGAGGTCGTTAATGTGCAACATCACGACGGAAGCAGGGCTGGAGCAGCTCAAAAAATCCGCGGATTAGGGTGTGCTTAAAACATTGGCATCCGACTCAAAACGAAACCGCTCATTTTTCCTTTTGTTGTTTAAAAATGTTTCTCGGTTAAATGAATGACTCGTCGTACACTAACAAATAAGTTTTGGCGAAGAACATTTATTTCTGCCTTTGGGTTGTTGTTTTGTATAACCACGAGACGTTCCAAGCTTTTTTTTTTGTCAATAATTTATACCTTTTAACTCTGTGAGAAAAATGGTGAAACAACGGCTGAGGAAGATGGATGTACATGTGCAACCGATAAATGTTCTGTGGATAGATGATGATGAAAGGAGGAAGACATCCAAAAATATAAACTGTAGGTCAAAACAACAACTTCTAGAGTGGAGGAGAGAAAGAGCAGCGATTTTAGCCCGACCGGTCGATTATAAGGACCATAATGAATAGAAATGAATTGTCTGTGGACGATGATGAGGAGTGAGTGATTGTGAATTGGAGAGTAATTTAACAGACAATTAACCAGAGAGAGCGTCTCATTTGACAGACCGATAGAGAATGAGATGACGACAGCATAATAGGCATAGACAACACCACGATAATTCTTACATCACAAAAGCCGAAAGTGAGGAATAGAGCAGCAAATCGCAAAATGGAGTTTGTTGACCCTTCTAAGAAGGCTTTTTATGCCACTCGTTCGGCTCCGGAAACAAAAACCGATCCGACTGAGGGAAATTGTGCACTCTCCAGTCCGGAAGGCCTATGTCCATGTAGGGAAGGAGCAACAATTGACGTTCATAGGCCGGAACCACGAAAGAACGCGTGGGTGACGCGTACATATTGGCAAGGATCCCTTCGGCCGGTCCTGCTCCTCCTTCCGCATGTTGTTCAACAGATGTCGAGGTTGAAGCAGCGGTGCTCAGAGGAAATTCGGCAAACCTTTAATAGTAAATGATGGAAATTTGGAAATCTCTTCCATTTAAGTAAAAAGGTATTCGCAAGTTGGAAATGAAGTAGCAAAATCCCCTGAAAGGGCTACCAATTGAACTTCGTGCCGGTCGTATCGTTCAGGTGCTGCTTGTCCTTTTTCTTTTTCCGGCCCTTTCTTCCTTCTTTGTCTATCTCGTCCGCCTGCCGAAGCTGTTCACGCATTGCCTCCGTCTTCCCCTCCTCCTTCTCATAGGGCCCTGCCTTCTCCACTCCTTGTCCTCTTTTCGCTTCCTGCAGTTTTTCGTCCTCTTTCACTTCACCCGTATCATTCATCTTCATTTGCTTCACAAAAGTCGCCTCCGTCCGCTCCTCTGACGCTCTTCCGCCTTTCCGCTTGTGGTGTCGCCGTTTGGTGTTTTCCGAGGCTGTTGAAACGCTTGTCCGGATCGGATCAGAGGAAATCTTCTTCGTGACAACCTTAATAATGGAGATTATAGAACACTTGCGGCGCAGAAAATTTGCAGTCCGGTTGGACTGGACATTTAAAATTCGTAATGTTCATCGCTCAAACAAAACTCACATTTTGTCCTGGTCCCATTTGTTGATGCTGTTGTTTGTTGTTGAGATCAATGCCGATGTTTTGTGGGAGTGCCTTGCTCAGCTGCGCGACCAGTTGTGCCGTTGATTGGACATTTTTGCGCGCCGCGTGCACTGACTGCTGCTGCTGTAATTGGAGTGGCTGTTGAGCAACAGTGGCGGCTGATGTCGAAGCCGACGCCATTGCGTTATCCGGCGGAGGCGACATTGAGGAGGTCAGTCGCTGCACTCCGCTGGCTGACCGCTTCAGCTTCAGCGTCAACGGCGGATTGTTTGTCAACAGCATGGAAGGCGCTGTCAACGACATCGGTTGCGGTTTTTCTGCTCCAAACTCCATCGCGATATTAGCTGTACCACCACAACGAGGAGATGGGGGTTAGGCACCTCTAAAAAGAAACAGCCGAGTACCGTAGGAGGGGCCGGAGGCCAAGCGCGCTCCTCCAGCAACCGCTCCAACTTCCGCGATGCCATTAAGCATCGTCCCCGCATGTCTCATTGTCGATGAGCCGTCAAGTCGGTTCATTGCGGCTCCAACTGAGGCGGACTTGTGCATGGAAGGTTGCTGAATGGCAGCGACGTTCTGCTTAGGGGACATCTTCTTGCCGGTCTGAGGCAGCGGAGCGTAACTGCCACTCGATGCCGCCACTCCATTCTCCACTGGCGAAACGGATGCGGAAGATGACAAAGTTGAGGATGAACGACCCGTATTTTGGCGAGCATCTGCAAAAGAACCAAATATTTAATCAACTTAAGGTATAAAAGCCATCCCATCCAATCACTTCCATTTTAATCAGAAATTATGGCATGTACTATTTACTCCAAATCCCAGATTTTGGCAATTCTTTGGTCTTTAGTCTATTGGACATTATACGGTACCCTTCTCACAATGGTCCGACCTCCCCCACCCCCTCATATTTCGTTCCTCATCGGCCTTTCACCCTCAACTCTGCCGCTGCTCGCTGCTAATGGTGGGTTCCCCTGCCCCAATCTCTCACTGCTCTCAAAATATATAAAAATAAATTTCGCATCTTACGGTCGGCCAGTTAATGTGTACACACCAGAAACCTCGCAATTTCGAGGTAGACCAAAAATAAGAGCAAAAATTAGGCCTCCCTCGACTCCATTTCCTTTGACCTTTCTTTCTCTGCCTCAACCAAAATTTAATTTCTAATAACAAAACGATTCGACCAGCCAGGAGAATTCGCCCTTTCCATGAAAAAACGCCCGCCCACCCACCTGGTGGGCAAAGTCCAGTTGAAGTGACACGTTGTTGTTGTGGTGTTGCGCGTTTGCCGGGCGTTGTCACTGCACCCGACCGCGGAGTCAGCCCGCGCTTCAAAGCCGGGGAGACGAGCTGTGGAGTTCCGCCATTGGATGAGCCTTCGCAAGAGGAGCTGGGCCGGTATTCGGCCACCTTCTGCCATTGTTTTATGAGAGCACGGCAGCGCTTGGAGAAGTCGGGCCATTGCTGAGCTGTCTGCTTGCGAATGTCGTTGACGAAGCGTCCGATTCGTGTAGCCTAAAAACAAAAAGTCAATTCCCGTTCTATCCTAATTAGGGAAAGTATTTATTTTTTCATAATAAAATCATAAGTCAATTAGAGAATTTGATTGAACCTAATTTTGGCTCTACAAATGAAAGAAATATAACTTGAGTTCCAATTTTCGTGTTTTTTGCCCGTCAATTTGTTTGTTGTTTGCATATCTTTCTGGTATTATTGTCAAACACAAGTTTTCACAAACTTCCCAGTCAAATGGACACACTCACGAACATTCCACCATCAAGAAAAAGTTGTAAGAAATTACCGGGTTAAAAATTTTTTTTATCCTTTTTTACGAGCCGAGATTTTTAATCGCCCTTAATTTTTTTATAAAAACTAATTTTCATAACAATTCGACGTTGTTGATTAAATAAAACGTGCTTTATCATATTCACAAATTTTAAAGTGTTTATGATTGAATGCCTTTCTTTTATTGACAATAAAATCCCAGGCATAACAGACAAAGGACACCAAATGTGAGTCTGGGTAAAGGTACATTCGGTTGTCTTTTCTTTAACCAAAATGTAAGCATAACAAAGTTTAGCATTTCAGATGGTGGGTCTTTCCTTCACTCCATTCCCCTGGACACATCAGCTTTATTGTTATCCCATATTCCTTTTTAAACCTGTTTTAGATTGTTCCACTTTTTTTCTATTAAATATTTCCTAATTCATACGCCAAATTTTAATCGTTAAAACAGAAGCAAGCAAAGCAGTGGAGTTTCCGCACACAAGCATTTCTCAACAAAGTCCGCCACCATTCTCAGTTGGCGGGAGAGGGGGCCAACGACGCAACATTTGTTCGGGGATCGATAATTATTGACATTCGCACGCGATGCTGTGCGATGGAGTTAAGAAGCAGCATTTGCTCATTCATTCCATTCGATGGAGCGAATACACACACAGCCAAACGTCGTCGACCACCAAAGGGCGATGGGACGGACGGACGACTCTGCCTCATTGTCAAATGGAAAGAAACGACGACTTACTCGGGGGGAGAACCTCCCCCATAACTGCACAAGACAGCAACCAATACATTATTTACGCTCCAGGGGAAGAGTGCGCTTCACAATGACAACGCGCCGCGGGGGAGACGGACGGCCGCTCGCCCACAGCGTCATCCAATTTCGCTCGCCACACATTCACATAAACACACAGCCCATCCATCGGCGATGGATGGGACCTGTCTCTTATACACATCTAGATGTGTATAAGAGACAGGCCTTCTTCTTGCCCAATTCCATTCCCTTTCGCCCGTCGACTGCGATGGACCCCTCCCCTCCCCTTCCCTCTCCCCCCAGCGAACGACCCTTTCGCTCGCTAAGCCAACCAGCCCAACAGCAACAGCCCTCCCCTTCCTCTCAACCCCTTCGCCTGTGTGTGTGTGTGTGTGTGCTGCCTCGTATCTTTCCACCGAGCAACCTTTTCCCAACCCTCAACCCATCCACCCCCCAACAAACCAACCCTGAATTCCGCGATTTTCACATTTTTCTCACAATAGAAAGTGCCGTGATTTACCTCGAGTGTCTCCTTGCTTAACACCGCATTTTCCAGCTGTCCAGCACATGCATTTGAAGCCGAGAGATCGCCCTAAACCGAATAAACGTGAAAAAACACCATCGGACAAGACTATTTTTCTATTGTCCCACTAATTAATTTAAATTTCGAATTTGCATCATGGAGCACCCACAAATTAAAAATTTTTAAAACGGCAAGACATCTATCGAATGTGACCAAATAATGATGTTATGGTGAATTATTTGAAACAAATTCGACCTATTTGCAAGTAAAAAACTCAGAAAGGAAAAAAAATAAAAATGTGAAATGTTTAGTCGTCTTTATTTCGTCAAAAAGCAAAAAATGAATATGAATGATAAATGCATCAATGGGAAACTGTGGGTCCCGCCCAAAATTCCCATGGAACATTGTCAGGATTGCCCTTTTTTGTAAAATCGTACGTTTTCAACAACCGTCTGCAGCTGCTGCCTGAGCTGCTCCACCTCCACGGTGGCCATGCTCACTCCTTTTGAGGCAGTGGAAGGGTTAAAGCTCGTCGCCATGTCTTTTTTGCAACCACCACCACCTCCGAGACCGCCGGTCAAACCCGTCTGATTATGATTTAAATATGCGGCGGCGGCAGTGGTAACAGTGGCGGAGGAGGCTGCTACACAGGCGGCAACCATCCGGTTGCTGTCACTCCTGTCGTCCACTATTTCCACCCCTCCTGCTCCCTCCGGAAGTGTTACCGTTCCGGCGGCCACTTCCTTCACGTCACCTCCTCCACCAACCAACAAAAACTCTTCCACTACCCGCCTCTTGTTCACCACCACCTTTGCCGCTTTCTTTCTTCGTTGGCTGGGGTCGGTTGGGAACTGCTCGCTGTTACTACTGCGATTGCCACCACCGACGTCCGACGAAGAGAGCGTCGTCGTCTGAGCAATGCTCTCCACTTTCCACTGCTTATATATCCAACGGTTGGGCAGAGGCAGCAGGGGCGGAGCCTTTCTCTTTTCTTCCACCACTGGTGCTGTGCTCGTCGTTGAAGATGAGAGAGTGCAGGGGCAAACGAGCGTTGGTGGAGACAGAGAAGCTGAAAAAGGGGAAGTGTGCATTTAGGAGAATTGGTGTGTGGAATGAGGGGGAAGGGGCCGACGAAGGAAACCGCCCCAGGAAGAGAAAGAGACGAGACAGAAAAATAAGGGAAGGAAAATGGATGAAACAATTGTTGACTTGAGGTGAAGAAATGAGTGGGCATTAAAATAAGAGATGAACTAAATGATGTGATTTTGGTGAATAAGTGGTGTAATTCAGAGAAATCAAATCAATGAAGTAAAGTATTTGAAACCCAAATTGAGCCAAATGTAAACGACGTTCTGTCATGGACGACAGAATTTAGACAAAGAAAACAAAAAATCAAGTGGTAAAAATTTATCAATTCATCCGTAAATGTTTGTGTTCCAAAATAATGTTTGAACAGGTTCACCAGCTTAACCACTTCTGAATTTGTTCGGGCTTTAGCCAATTGGATGTCCGTCCTGGTATACAATATTTAAACAGAGGAATGGAATTTTAATGTGTAACTGAACTGACCAATGATCACATAAGAAAATGGCTTGTTCACAAAGTATCGGCGCCCGATGTCCCTTATGGTATCTGGCGTTATCGACTAAATGAAAAAAATAAGCCGATCGTTCAATATATCGCAAGTAGAAAACCCAAAATTTCATTACACCCAGAACAGACACTATTATGAACGGGACGTACTCACATTTATTTTCTCTTCCAATTCCTCCGTTGACATGCGACGGTCGTAACACAGCAATTGTCTTAAGACAACGTCAGAGTGCATTCAAAATTATGAGCCAAAAACCTCCCAATGTCCTCGCAAATAGGCGTGGAGCCATCCAGCATCAGCAAAGAGTTGGTGAGAAGCGATCGCTTCGCACGCTCCAATTCGTCCTCGTCCACTTCTTCGCAAAGCTGACGCCATTCCTTACACACCGACTCGCCCAAATGGGCCAATGCATCCGGTTCGGCACAGAAGTAAAGTCCGGTTAGGCCGGTGTCCTTGTAAGAAGTCTGAAGAAAAGTCCAAAACAATATGCCCGAGTCAGTCGGCACCAAGGGCGTACCCAGTCATGTTTCGAGGGAGGAGGTTAATTTTAAAAAATATCTTTAGAAATGTGTTTTTTGGTTTCGCATTTTTCTTAAAGAACTTTTCATTAGATTTTGCGAATTTAATTACTATAAATAACTTAGGTGGTACGCCCTTGGTCGGCACATACAGTGTATGACATGAAGGAGCCAACCCCAGAATTCAAACCCAAAGTCCGAGTCAAGCGCGAGCTATTACGAATGCCGACACTTTGCGTCCGATCATATTGTCCAATCAACTGATATAAAATCATAAATTACGAAAAAGAAAACATCGACTGTGCAGATTTTCCAGCACATATCACGACAAAAGTAAACCATTTTTACAGTCATCAAAACTCACTCACCGTGTTCACAACTTGCACGGGAATGTTGTCTTCACTGGTCCAACTTGTGCCCTCAACAGCCAACGAACCGAAGACCATTTCCATTTGTTCGTCCTCAATGAGTTGCTAAAGCATTTGGTTTCAAATATAATTAAGAACATTTTGCGCACATGCGATTGTCGGAAAATGCCAGGCTCATAATCAAGCACATGGTCGCCTCCGTGCTCAATTTTACCAAAATATTTTTTGGCAAGTTCAACCAAATGCGAATGGTCTACACCGCCAGCAGCGGCCAACAGCATTCGAGGCCCTTACGAAAAACAACCATATTATCTCGTATCGGTAGAAGGAAACACAAATGAATATGTTTTCGGGTTCGACCTCGAAACCGGCCCGTCCTATCCCATCCGCTACCTTTGTAATATTTGCCGATATATTCAACCAGTTGTTCCCGCTTCATAGACCTAAAAGCAAATGAATGAATGAATTTAGTGAGGGTACTTTACTGACCGAATGTTCTCATCTGTGCCAAGGATGGTTCGGGCCAGGGAACACCCGGCATAAGCACCAGCATGCAAATGGTCGAAGACCACCTCCTGCATGTTCTGCGCGACTTCTTCCGCCTCGCGGATGATAACTTGGCGTTCGCGCCAAATTTCATTCTCCCCATAAACACTGTTCAGCAAAATGTCGGAAAGCATTTCGACTGCTAAATTTTAAAAACTTTCTTTCTTTTGGCGCTGCTTAAATTTCAAGTGGAAATCCATTCCGTAAACGTAAAAGTCAATGGACCCACTGGCCTAAATTCTAATGAAAAGCCGATTATCCCAGATTGGAAACCCAACCTCCTTCCAGGTCTCGGGTAAAGCACTTTGCGTAGTAAACTGTCTGTTCCTAAAAAAGAATCGATTTGGGTTAAAGGTTCAGCAATTTTACTCGAGAAGTGTATGCATTCAGATGGGCACCCATATTCTCCACCTCAACCTCCAATTGTGACTGCTTACGACGCCTTGTGCCCTTGGATAATAAATGGATAATAAATAAGTCATTAGAAATCGAATGTTTTGTTTGGGTGCATTTTTAGGTTTTATTGCTTTTTTCTTGAGGCTTTTTTAAAACAATAAATGAGTAATAATCGGCATAAATTACCACAGGTCACTTAAGCGAAAACTGTATTTAGGATTATCTCTCAAAACTATTCGAAAAAGGCATAAGTTAAATATCATAAAAATAAATTACAGATAGGAAAAATGAGTACCTTAAATGCCATATGTTCTAAGAAATGGGCGACTCCGTTGTTGCTCTCATCCTCATAACGGCTACCCGCGTCTATCCAAACTCCGACCTGAACGAAAAGAAAACTACGAACATACCCATGGAACATATTTCATACATCTGATAGAAAATAGGAATCGCCCCAAACAGCCCCACTCATTCAAGCAAACTCAAACAGTTCCAACAAAAAAGACCCACCGTAGCGGTTGGCATGTCCAAACTCTCAGATGCAACTCGAAAACCGGATGGCAACGCAGTCAATTGATAGTCCGGTAAAATCACCCGTTTGGCGATTGGTGCCGATGACAACACAGCCGGACTAGCATAGGTACGTAAAGAAAGGAACCCCTTTTTGACGACCGATCCGGCAAGGAACGAAGACCGCAGAGCCATTACCATTATAAAAGCATGGTTATTGGCTAGAAATCGTTCAAAACAGAGATGAAATGAGAGAAATACGCAAGCGACGCTAAACGCAATAATACACATTTTGAAACAAGTCTATAACACCTAAATGTTGTATCTGAGTTGGAACAGTATTGCACGAAAGTTTGTATTTATATCAGCACAAATACGTGCCGCTTATTCAAAACAAAAATGATAAAACAAATCAATCAAAATTCTCTTGTCCATCTGTTTGCCCATTGCTCTGCCGTTTCGCTACATGTTCGCCAACGGCACGTTTCTTTTGTTGAGTGTCGCGTTGTTGCTCACGCTCTCTCTGCTGGTCGCTTGCTGTGGCGGTGTTAGACAAAAAAGCCAAAATTCCTTTTGTGCAACGGTTTGCATAATGTCCCTTTTCACCACACTTATAGCAGGTGATGTCCGCCTAATAAATGAAAAAAATTGAAACGTTCTCACGACCTTGACGCATTAATTACCATGTTTCTTCGAACTTCATGCGGATGATGATCATTTTGGTACTGCTTGAGTTTGCTGGCATCAACCTGCGGAAGCTGAGTCTGACTCGAAAACCGGATGGCAACGCAGTCAATTGATAGTCCGGTAAAATCACCCGTTTGGCGATTGGTGCCGATGACAACACAGCCGGACTAGCATAGGTACGTAAAGAAAGGAACCCCTTTTTGACGACCGATCCGGCAAGGAACGAAGACCGCAGAGCCATTACCATTATAAAAGCATGGTTATTGGCTAGAAATCGTTCAAAACAGAGATGAAATGAGAGAAATACGCAAGCGACGCTAAACGCAATAATACACATTTTGAAACAAGTCTATAACACCTAAATGTTGTATCTGAGTTGGAACAGTATTGCACGAAAGTTTGTATTTATATCAGCACAAATACGTGCCGCTTATTCAAAACAAAAATGATAAAACAAATCAATCAAAATTCTCTTGTCCATCTGTTTGCCCATTGCTCTGCCGTTTCGCTACATGTTCGCCAACGGCACGTTTCTTTTGTTGAGTGTCGCGTTGTTGCTCACGCTCTCTCTGCTGGTCGCTTGCTGTGGCGGTGTTAGACAAAAAAGCCAAAATTCCTTTTGTGCAACGGTTTGCATAATGTCCCTTTTCACCACACTTATAGCAGGTGATGTCCGCCTAATAAATGAAAAAAATTGAAACGTTCTCACGACCTTGACGCATTAATTACCATGTTTCTTCGAACTTCATGCGGATGATGATCATTTTGGTACTGCTTGAGTTTGCTGGCATCAACCTGCGGAAGCTGAGTCTGTGCTGGCAGATGTGGACAATGAGTAGCTTTATGTCCTGAACTCGACTTATTGATAAATGAGTATTCACTTTAAGCAGTACTTTACCTCTCTCGTGACAGTTGTGACAGGTGACCGCATAATTTGGACGGAAATTCAGCTTGGGGGCCGGTTCAGGAACGGGCAAATTGAATGAAGGATGCGAGAATTTACAAAGAGGTCCATCCGAGCAAAATCCAAGCAGGTAAAATTGGCACAGAACGCGCCGTCGATGTCGATTTTTGCAAAAGGGCCCTAGGAAAATAAAGCTAAATCTTTTCCAAACCACAAATTATACCATGTCTGCAAAAGCCACGATCGTACCATGGGCAGTCTTTGATTTTGCTCTCCGGGTCAATGTGTCTAAATGGACACTCCCTGTTGCTGCACGCCACTGACAATGCAAAATGAAAATTTGTTTATGCACAAAACCCAACAGTATTTGGAGAAGAAGAAACATTCGGGCATCCGACTCAAATCATATTCATGCAGAAATTCACACTGGTCTCCTTTCTTGCACAGTCCGCGCAACCAATGCTTGCACACCACCTGCTTGTCCTTAATGATGTGTCGGAGCGGACACAATGCGCCAAGCATGCACGCCTTAACCTCGTTCTTGAGGCAAACACCACGTCCGCTCTTATCCATTCCCGGGAAAGGGAGCTGGAATTGAATTGGTGTACAATAGTATTCATTAAAAAGATAATTCGGACCTCTCTAACTCCTCGTTGCTCAATTAGCATTTCTTCAACATCTGTCAAATTTTTTGGCGCCTCTGCTAGCGCCATTTCCATAGTGAGCGGTGGTTGCAATTCAGAATCATTATCATTGGTATACGGTCCCATTCCTATAAACATATTATAATGGCCGCGACCATAAATATAAGAGAAGATTGCTTAGCCGCTACATATTTATTTTTTTTTATAAAGGCCAAACCCATTGAATTTGCCATTAGGGAGCGAAATATCAACATTTTTGTTGATTTTTGTTGATATTAAATAAATATCAACGTACGTTGATATTTTATTAAAATCAACGTTCATTACGCCAACAACGTAAATATCAACATTTTTAAACGAACGGTCTTTATTTTGCATGGTTAGAGTTAGAGGCAGAGAAAAAAAGTAATGAGTTTAAAAATGTTGAATTTATGTTGTCATTACGCCAACATTCTTCCAACATTATGCCAACAATGTAAATATCAACATTTTTAAATCTCATCTCGTTTGAATTTTTCTTATTCCTTTTTTTCTCTGCCTCTAACTCTAACCATGCAAAATAAAGACCGTTCGTTTAAAAATGTTGATATTTACGTTGTTGGCGTAATGAACGTTGATTTTAATAAAATATCAACGTACGTTGATATTTATTTAATATCAACAAAAATCAACAAAAATGTTGATATTTCGCTCCCTATTTGCCATCTCAAGTATCGACTTTTTAAAATACCTATTAAGCTTACCGGGTGCCTGTACCCAGGCGCCTAGACCTGGACTTTTTTCAAAAATTACTATTTTTTAATTCGATCTTTTTTTTTAATTTTGAGGAGGAGGAGGGGGGGGGGGGGTCAAAATTTTAGAAATTTTGTTGTTTTTTGTTAAAAGATTTGCAAGGAAAATTTGAAAATAAACGTGCAAATATTTAGAAATTTGGCGATCTGTCACTTATTTCAATTTGAGGGGTAATGCCTGGACCTGATTTCCTGAACCAAAAGTCCAAGAAAAATCCAGGTCCAGCAGGATGGGCTCTACTATGGAGTGATGCGAAAACATATGTATCGCCATACTCGGTAAATAAATAAGAAATCGCCCAACCCCAATTCCAACAAGTATTGCGTGTCTTGTTTTTTTTATATTTGTTTTTCGCTTTGCCTGCATAGCATTTTTACATCTTAATTTATACGCTTTTATTTTCATTAGTTGTTGAGACAGCCTTAAGCTTCCAAAATGATAAATGGAGCGGGGATGGCTGAAGATCATCAGGTATTGGACATTTTTTGGTTGTTATTTGTTAAAATAAATGATTTTTAGAATTCTTTCGTTTCGGGCAATTACTCCGCTTCTTGCTCCACGTCTTATGTTCAGCACAATTTGCAACAACAACATTTGATTGTTTCGTATAAAGCGCCGCATCAAAAACTGACGCCAGAACGGATGAGAGAATATTTGCGGAACAGGGAAGACCTCGACTGTGTGCTGGAGATTTATCATCCCAAAGTTGCACAAAAGTCTTATGGCACTGAAAAAAGGTACTTTTAGTTTTCGTAATTCGATGTCCGACAAATAGATTTTAACAGTGTGTCTTTTCAGGTTTTTCTCCCCGCCTCCCCTGGTGTATTTACGTGGTCGAGGCTGGCGATGGCGATGGATTTTGTCTCAGAACGGCAGTGACAAAATGTTGGACATTTCAAGCATTCGTTTCAACGAATTGTCCAATGACTTCCCCGAACCGATCGCTCATATTGGAATCGTGGGGAGCAAGGACCAAGAAAAGCACAAGCTGGACTGGCAAAAGGACAGGGATGGAAGGGTTTGTCTGGAGAAAATTTTGACGTTTTTGGGACACAATATCCATTTTTGGTTTTGTTTCTTGAAATTTACAGTAACAAATTATTGTTACCTCCACTCTATGCCATCTGAATTAAGTTGTTTTTTAGTGTGCAATTAAATCGTTGCACATCAGTGAGAATGACAACAACCGCAAGAAGTATTTCACTCTCAGCGTCCATTGTACTTACGAAACGCCACTTCTCGGATTTTGTCAGAAGCTGGGAGTGTTCGAGTCTAAACGAATTAAAGTGATCTCGAAGCCGTCGAAGAAAAAGTTGGCCAACAATAAACAATCGGACATTAAAAATCAGGGCATTAACATCGCTTCTGGAACGGAGGTGATGATCAAGAAGAATGAATGGATCAATTTTTTGAGAATTGGGGTCGTTTAGTAAAACGAAACCTTTTTTTTCTCTTTGGAGGTCGCACTGTTCAGCCGCGTTCGTTCCCAAACTACAAACACGCGCTATTTGTTCGTCAAAGAAGGAAAATTTGTGGCCAACTCGAAGTTTTGGGGCTCTTTCACAATCCATCTGAGTAAGTCTTCTGCATCAAGGGCGGCCCGGCCCCCCCCCCCCCTCCGAAATTTTTTTTGAGAGAAAAAAAACCAAAGGGGGGACCCTTTTGTTTTTCTAAAATTGTGTAATTTTTGGACCAAAAATACACCCCTAAGAATCGACTTTTGGATCGCCCCCCCCCCCGAAAAAAAAATTCCTGGCTACGCCCTTGTTCTGCATCACTTCTTTCATTGGTTAACAAAAACGTTTAGTTGATGATCAGCATGGTGAAAGGATTGATCCGGACGCGGATGATTTTCACGTTCGTGACGGGTACATAAACTACGGGTCCATCGTGAAAATGGTGGACAGCGTCAGTGGCCTGGCACTTCCAATGATGGTCGGCATTGATTTTATTTGCCGTTTTTGTTTGTTCAAAAGCTTGCAGATTTACTTTTTCAAATGTTAATGTTCAGAGAATATGCAAAGTTGAGAAGTGTAATGGGACTGACGTTGTGGTGGTCAGTGACGGAGACAGCGGTGAACAAGTTAGCCAGCTGCACAAATGCGGCTTCCAAATGCTCAGTGCCCCCGAGGACCGACCATTGTTTATGTGCTTCAATGGAGAAAACATCGTCCAGCAGGACGTATGTGTTGTGCTCTGGCATTTGAATTACATTTTCTCTTAGTGTTTGAATTCATGATTTTAAGGTGGCTGATCGAGGCATCGCCGGCCATGACGACCAACTTTTACCGGAACGGCGATATTCCATTCGCGACGGAGCCCAGTGGACAATTATATCAACAGACACCATTCAATACCGATTTTTCGAAGCACTCAGACCTGTTCAGACTGAGGTATTCAATGATATTACTTAAAATAACCGTTACGTGATCTGTTCAAGGTTGCCCCGATACCAATTGTTTGTTCTTTGGATATGCATTCCATCGACTCAAATTTGCCATCCAGCGCTTATGTTGAGCTTATCGGACACGATTTCTACCCCGATTTGCAGGCTTGGCTTGGCTCTACTCCGATGCCTACAAATTTCATGTTTGATTTGGGTGTTTTAACGAAAGTTGTTGCCTGTTACATAAGCGGGACCGGAATGTTGGAAAAAACCGGGACCAATGGACAAGAATAAAGAAAAAACTAACCGGAACCATATAAGAGAGGGTTTTTTAAAGAAATTTGAATAGATCTGGACCAAATTTCATCACATGGTAACTGGAAATTTCAGTATTAGTCCCGGTCCCGCGCAACATTATATATAACTCGCTCGCGTTGAATGTGTGGGAGGGTTCTTCTGAAAATTTAATCGAAAATACTTTCATCCATAAGCAGCAAACAGAATTTTTTGTTTTTTTCTTTAAAATGACTTACAATTTTCAGCAACAAAGAGCTTATTCGTTTCACGCTTCTCCCTCTCAACCAGCTGCACCTGAACGAAGGCGTGGACTACGTGTTGGGCTCTAGACACTCATTGTCCAGCAGTTCCTACTCGCCTTCTGCCTCCCCAACTGCAGCGTCTTCACCAGCTCACTACCGATCTCTCCTGAACGGTTCCGCCTCTGCTGCCGGTGTTCCTTTTGATGCTGATCAAGATATGGAATTTCCGCTATCGCTCGTCCGAGATGACGGAGTCATTTACACAACTCAGTTGAGCGTCTCATACTCAAAGCCACGGGATCAACAGTTCAGAACGGGGGTTCCTCGAGTTCAGACGATGAGTTGACGTGCTATTATATTACTTTCACTTAAATCGTTCTGTATGGATGATTCCGTCGTAAGCGTTAAACCCTTACTAAAAAAGTAGGGAATCAAAGCCCTTTTTCATTGGTGCAGGTGTTGTTGTTTGAGTTTTGTTACTGTTGGAAATTCATTATGTTGTGGATAATAAATCTTGTTTTGACGGCTTTCCTTGACTTTTTTTTTTACTCATCCGCTGTATGGTATTTCTGGTTAGAATTACTGAATTGCTAAAGTTCGTAATTATGTTAACATATAAACTGTTCAGGTCGCTTTATTAAAATGCTATGGGATGGACCCGACAATGATTGGGGTTGTGTGGGCCCAGATGAATTGTTTGTCAGCTCTGGACCGACTCCGTCGCTTCTGTCACTGGCGGCGCGAGTCGAGTGCCGCGAGCGATTGCGTCGCGTTTGCAAATTGGGCATTGAAACGGGGCAAATCCCAGAAAGGGCGGCGGACGAAGAGCGGCAGGACGAGGAGGAACAAAAGTTCAATGCGCTGGGGGGGCAGGGAGCAGTCGTTCAGTACAGCGCGATGAACGAAAGCAAAAACACAGCGGAGTGTATTAAGACTACGCAAAAAGGAGTAAAGAATCTGAAACAAATTGCATTTGAAGTTAGTTCTTTTAGAAGCTTCATCCCTCGTGTAATATGTCTCCTTCCCCTGCCGTAGGTCGAAAAGTTTGTCGCAGCCAATTTGACTGATCGGAATGAGCGACAGACGGCCGAACAGCGAATGGTCGTCGCCCTGGGCGCGAGGCCACCACGGCGTAAGGCGGTCAATTATCGGACATTGAAGGAACAGCGGACAGAGGCGAAGAGAAAGGAAACGGAGGAAGTTGAACAGCAGCAGCAACAAAAGAACATTTGGAGGGCGGTACGCGACGGAAAGGTGCGGAAGAGGGCGGTTGACGGGGGGGGGGGGGGGAAGAATGGAAATGGAGTAATGAAGAAGCGAAGAGGGAACGAAAAGCGGAAGACGGGGAAAGAAAAAAGGATCAGAAAATAGAAGCTGATTTCAGCTTTCGATTATGCCTTCATCAACCAACCAAGACGATATTAATTTCTGTTTTGCTTATAAAAGTGCTGTTAATTCAATTTGTTTGTTGTGAAATGAGATTAAACGTAACTGCAACCCAAATACAATAAATCGGTTCTTTTTTACAAAAGTATCGCCATCAAATCTGGAAAATAGAAACAGGTCCCTTTGGGATTGACGTGGTGGCCACTTGTGAGGGTAATGATCGTTTTCGGAACCCGTTCCACACGTATTTGCTAATTTGGCGTAGAAAGTCACGGACAAACACATCCTGAGGGTTGATGCCGAGCTGTCGGAGAATGCGTACAATGTAATACGAGTGGGCGAATCTACAGAAATCCCTTCGTAGAGACGCGCGTCGTTTGGCCGGCCAAACGCGGGCGCACTTGCGCAGCAAAACCATTCGTAAATTCAGCGCTCGTTTGACCGCTCCGCAAACGAAGTGAAAGCGTTCAGACGGTTGGAGTAGGACGGACGGGAGGGAAAGGGTCGAACGACGCTGGCGATATCGGCCATAGTCAACAGTCAACTGAAAA
>MEIZ01000016.1:614751-632078 GCA_001723225.1 Globodera ellingtonae | reverse complement strand
GGGGGAAGAATGGAAATGGAGTAATGAAGAAGCGAAGAGGGAACGAAAAGCGGAAGACGGGGAAAGAAAAAAGGATCAGAAAATAGAAGCTGATTTCAGCTTTCGATTATGCCTTCATCAACCAACCAAGACGATATTAATTTCTGTTTTGCTTATAAAAGTGCTGTTAATTCAATTTGTTTGTTGTGAAATGAGATTAAACGTAACTGCAACCCAAATACAATAAATCGGTTCTTTTTTACAAAAGTATCGCCATCAAATCTGGAAAATAGAAACAGGTCCCTTTGGGATTGACGTGGTGGCCACTTGTGAGGGTAATGATCGTTTTCGGAACCCGTTCCACACGTATTTGCTAATTTGGCGTAGAAAGTCACGGACAAACACATCCTGAGGGTTGATGCCGAGCTGTCGGAGAATGCGTACAATGTAATACGAGTGGGCGAATCTACAGAAATCCCTTCGTAGAGACGCGCGTCGTTTGGCCGGCCAAACGCGGGCGCACTTGCGCAGCAAAACCATTCGTAAATTCAGCGCTCGTTTGACCGCTCCGCAAACGAAGTGAAAGCGTTCAGACGGTTGGAGTAGGACGGACGGGAGGGAAAGGGTCGAACGACGCTGGCGATATCGGCCATAGTCAACAGTCAACTGAAAAAGATAAATACGACGGGAATTACTTAACAAATCAAGGGGGGGGGGAAGAATCGACTTTTGGATCGGCCGCCCACCCCCCCCCCGAAAAAAAATCCTGGCTACGGCCTTGGCTATACGTATAAAGTTCTTGTTCTTACACTTAATGAGCGCGGGTTCAACGCCAATCCGCACCATGGCAATTTGTCCTTTGCTTTCAATGCCTTGATCTGGTCGCGCTGATTTAAATGTGTCCGAAATGAAGTGTTCACTTTGCCAAAACAAAGACCAAATTTAGGCATCCCATCAGTCAGAGCAGTAATCATCTTAACATGGAGGAAGTATATCAAGCTGACTAAGTACTGCTAGCGACCCGTTTAACCGACCTGTTCGATGTGTTGTTTTCGGTCGGCAATCATTATATAGTCATCCATGTAACGACGACAGAACACTTCCAGCGGACGTTCGGGGTAAATTTTGCGTTCAACCGAACCCAAATACAAATTGCACAAAGCCACCGAAAGCGAGCTTCCCTGAGCAATTCCCCTGCCGCTTAAAAACAGCCGTTGACGCAACTGACGGCCGTGTGTCGATGACGTTATTGCACAAATTGGCTCCCTGGACATAAGTTGACAATTTCATGTGGGGGAGTTTAACCTGATCACCGTTCGCATAGCAAACTGTCCGATCATTTGAAGTAATTCAGTGCCGCTGATCTGACGTTGGGACGGAGATGAAGTGAATTCCTCGCTGTCTTTGCAACAGAGACGCGAACAGGCATCAGCAAAGCTAAGCCCGGCCTCGGTCTTCATTTTTCGGTATTTGTACAATTTGTTGGTCACTTGAGCACTAACCACCACAAATGTGCTGCAAATTCGAAAATTAATTTTTGTATAAATTCCATAAATGTAAATGTGCATGATAACTAAATAAATTTACCTTTTTGGAGGTACGATTTCGCGTAAAATTCCGTCCAGCACTTGATGTTCCAACGATGTGTAACAATTTTGCACATCGGCCGTACAAAAGTACATTTTCTGACCTTTCTGTTGTCCGCGCGAGTGAACGAGAGTGAGACGCCGGTAAGCGGAGGCGAAGAGTCGAATATCTTTCGGAAAAAAACGAATAAAAACAATGACAAATGAAATGGAAGTTTAACGAGCAACACCCACCCACCAAAGAAAATTTTGCAAATCCAATTCAAAAGATTTACTGGAGATGCCCCATCCGTACAGAATCGGTTGACGACGCATAACAAAACGCAGAACGGCACGAACTTCGTCGAGCACACTCTTGACCTTCGCATTTCGCAACGTGACAATTGGACGGACAGTTTGCTTTTTGGGTATAAATCTTTAATTGAAAAGGCATTGGATGGCTGTTCAATTCCTGACGAGACATTAGTTTATGGATTTGATCATCCGGAACTGACTGACGATCGGCTGATGTTAAAAGTTGCAACTTTCGCTCTGAACGAAGCAAATCAAAGCTCTCCGAGCAAATGCGACGCCAAACATCTCTCCGGTAATGAACAATTCGGCCGGCGTAATTGAGAGATGAATAGAAAAAGGAACTGAAAGCAGTAAATAATCTTCAAATAATATGGAAAACAAAAATTACGTAAAAATGTGTGTGAAAAGGTTGAGCAAAGCTTTGAGAATATTAAACACGATGGACTTTTTCAGTTGAAAATGCAGCCCGTTCAGCCAGAGAATCCGATCAAAGCAAATGCCATGGGAAATTTGATCACGTGACATCAGAAAACCGCGGGTTCTAAAAAAAGAATAGTAAAAACGACTTAAATTATCTTCACCTCAAATCTGTAAATGTCGCTGCAATGTTCTCGCAAAGCTGTTCCATGTTGAGCTTGTCAAGCAGTTCGCCGCGAAAGAAAAGAAGAAAAATTTTACCGACGAATGCGCGAAGCTGCCGCCTTTCCAATGGATGGGCTGTATGTCAATTATTATTTACAGTCACTAGCCGGGATGGCGCACGGTCAAAAAAAAAAATTCGCAGTCCGGATCGCGAAAAAAAACTTTGCCCGTAAAGCGCCAACCCTGGGCGCCAGTCCAAAAACATACCGATCAAATAAGCGCATTTTTGCCGTTTATGTACCGGAATGTTATCATTCAGAACCCGACGCATTCGAATTCGACCAATTTTAGGCACGAGGCGTCGGAGCTTAGCGGAGATACTGCCCAAAATTTGGCAATTCACTTGGCAAAGCAAATGCACACATTGCGAAGAGAGCAGCTCTTCCAGCAACGAATGTGTAGAATGGCCAACCAGAAGCTAAACACGAGTTTTTTGTATAACTAACTTTCTAACTCGTTTCTAATTTTGAGCTTTTTTTAAAATTGAAACACAAGGGGTCCAGCCAGTTGTATTTAAACCCACCCACTGTGAGCCTTTGGCATCGTACAGTTTTGGACCCTTGACCCTGTGCAAGACGTCCACAACTTTCACTACATTCCATGACTTCTCGTCCACGTTAACACTGAGCAACCCTTTCAGCTGGCGTTCGTTGAGGGATGCTCGCTTTCGCCTCTGACATTTTTTTCTCAAGGAAAAAAACATTTACAAAGGCCTAATTGAAAGTTCAAATTATAGGCACCGATGTCGGCGCTTCTTTCCCTTTTCGTCAGCTCCTTCTGCCATTTTTCTCATTTAATATCATACTTCAAAGCGAACAAACGAATAAGACGTCAAAACCTTCATGAAAAGTAAAGACACAGATGGTATCGGCTGTTCTTTCCATTATGAACTGTTTATTCCAATCAGAACGAACACATTTATACTTCTGAAATATGTGAACCCAACAACAAAACATCTCCATGGTTAAACAAGCTAAACCATGAAACAAATATATTAAGAAAAGGGGGCGAAGCAGGCCAACCAAAGAAACAAATAAGATGGTGGGGTAAGGGTATAATGTATTGGTTGATACGAAGGTAGTCTTCAGGCTCGTATCTAAACTTTGCGGATCAGCGAAAAATACTAAACAAAAACAACATTCCATCTCAGATACGGGCCAGAATTGGAAAACACCAAATCCGGATTGGAAGGTGCAAGACAATCGATGTTGGCGAAGGACAACATAAATCCAGAAGGTATAGAAGAGGGTGGAAAGCGTTCAGAGGCAATAGACAAAAGGAAATATATCATATACTCGGGTATATGACGCAATGGTGTTTAGTATCATCAATGGTTCTGCCAAACCACGCAATTGATTAGATGTTTTTTCTGGTTGGTCGTCATTGTCATCTCACTGTCTCTCCGACAAATAGCGACGCCCCGACTCCGATTGGCGCACACTAAAAACTCAAAAAAGTAAAAACATTCAAAAGAACGCTTTAAATACCTTTGCTGGAGCAAAAACTGAGCCATTTGGATCTGAAGCGGTGATCCGGTGATGGTTATGATGCGCTCATCCGTCCCGAAAACGTCCGATTGCGTGTCAATTTCGATGCGTGCACCCGATTCGCCTCGAATTCGATTAATGCACTCCCCGCGCTTGCCAATGATAGTCCCACTCAGCTTACTCGGAATCGTAACCTTACAATTGAACAAGGCTTAAAAAGTTCTTTATATAAATAATCATTTTAATATGTTAATTTGTGTGGGTCAATAGCAATTTCTTATTCAAGGCTCAAGTCATTCAATTTCCAGCAATGGTAATAAGTTTCTAAACCTGAGTTGTGGTCACTTGCTCTCCTCCCGGCCCCGTGTAACCCATCGGTGGTGGCCCTCCAGGATGAGGTGGCGGTCCGCCTGGCCCAAACCCTGCGTATCCGACTCCAGGTTGTGGCGCACTGGGCGGTCCGTGATGTTGCGGTTGATAGTCGAAGTGAGGCGGAAGCATTGGTGGTGGCGGGCCACCTTACAAATTAGTGTTGACAAGTTGAGACCCGAAAAGAAGAAGAAAAAACCAATTCGCACCCATTGTCGGTCCCTCAAATCCGCCATAAGCGTGACACATGTGCGGGTTGTAATTGTGTGGGTCATAAGGTTGGTGAGGACCCTTGAAGGGAATGTCCTTGACAAATTCGACGAGCATTTTGACGGCTCCAGGCAATTTTGACGGATCACCAGTGATCACTTAGAAATAAGGCGTTAAAAAGAAGTTTAAAACTATAAAAAGCTCACGACAAACGCGGTCGCTTGATACTGGACAACATTCCTGGAACACTTTAAAGCGACATTGCGTGTGCTCACGAAACTCTTTGATTTTGCTTCCACTGCGCCCAATGATCGCTCCAGCGTGCGATTGGTGGACGAGCACTTTGATGTCAATCTCGCCCCGACTTGCTTTCTCCCCCTTAAAAAGAGAATTTGTTCATTTTTAAAAAATCGCAATTTTGTATACTCCACGTTACAAAAACAACCGTTTTTGAGACTTTACCGTAAAAAAGCGTACCTCGGATAATTTGGCGAGAATCTCCGTAAAGCAGTCTTCAACTGATTCGACTGAGCAAACGATGGTCAAAACGCTTAAAACAACAATGGATCATTATATATTTCTGCACAATTAAATCTTTGAAGTGAAGTACAAAGCCCAAGTGAGACACATGCCAAGAGAATGCCGTTTTTGCCCCCTAGCCGACCAACCCTGGGCCAAAACGAAAAATTCACTTTTGCCTAGATAAACATCAATTGTAGCCGACTAAATGAAATAAGGAGGGAAGGATTACCGCTCGGGAGTGCTCCTATCGGGGACATTGATGTTGGCATCGTACTGAAAACGGAAGGGTCAGTCAATGAAGAGCCATTTGGTAGTGGAGGGTGTGGTTGATTGTATCGTCCGTTGGTTCAAATTCAGTATTTACTCTTCATTTTTCAAAGAAACCACAAGATGTTCTCTCCAGAGTCAACGGGTGTATTGCCAAGCGGTGGATGGAAACCACCCCAGCCAAAGAGGATGGGTGGGGGGTCAACCGGATGGAAGAAATTTCGGAATTTCTATGTTTGATGGAAATGGCTCAAACGGGATACTAAAATATAACCAATGCCTCTTCTCGTCAAGCTGAGTATAAATCTGCAAAAATCAACAACTAAAAAATGTCATATACGCCCTAAAATCGCCCCCCCCCCAACTGCCAAATAGTGGATTAAAGCGTTGACATTTTTCTTGGGAGTTTGATAATATTTAGTAAAATTTGGATGCAAATTAGCCAAACAGTTCATAGCCAGCCCGACGAGATTGGTTGGTATATATTTTTCCGATTTGAGCATTACCCATATAAAATAGAAATACCGAATTTCGCTCATATCTACAAAAATGACAACGAAAGCCTAAAAAATAGTTAGTAGTTTTAAATTAGAAAAGATATTTTTAAATCGTAATTCTTATCAAACCTTGGAACGCAAAGACTTGATGAACTCTCCACCACGTCCGATCACCGCACCAGCCGATCGGCTTGGAATAAACAGACGAAGTTCGAACTTGCCAGCTGCTAGTGCATCCTGATAAGCCTCTCCAGCATCATGCGGACCGCGAAAGCGCTTGCTACCGCCATTCATTTGGCCACCACCGCCATACATTTGCATGCCGTTGTTACTGTCTTGGTTAAACTGTCGTTTCATAGCATCAAACGCACTAAAATTCATGTCCCGTAGTTGTCGCAAATAGTCAATGACAGTAACACCAATATTTTTGATAAACCTGAAAATCAAAAATCAATGATGGTTTTTACAGAAAAGGAAATAATCGCGCTCTGACAGCAAAACACAAGATAAATATTCATATCTTGCAATTTTACGGGTCCGGTCGTTTTTGCGCGACCAGTTTGGCGCTAACAATTTTAATAAAAATGAAAAAAAACCTCAAAAATCATACAAAATTCGTGCATGTCGAACCCCTAACCCGAATTCGAGCATTTCCGACAAACCTTACTAGAAGCACCTTTTTATCAAACTCTGAAAAAAAAATTTTTTTCAAAAAAGGGAGGGGCCACAACCCGGCTATTACCCATTTTTTGGTGGGGTTAGAAATCAGAATATTAGTTATGGCCAAAACTCTTTAGGAAGTCCCAAAATCCAAGTGTGCAAATTAGAGAAAACTCATCAAACTGACTCTTTCCTGCCGGTATTGGCATATATTCTAATTAGAATTTGTCACGTCACGTCAAAGTCAATACAAATTGGCATGAATTTTTAGGGCGCAAAATGGTGAAGTTGGCCAAATGCCAGAACATTTCTTGGCGTTAAATTCATTTTTTTTAAAACACCCAAAGTGAGTATAAAATTTGTTTAAAAAATATTAAATTATTGATAGAAAAAGAATCAAAAAAAGTTCCTCTAAACCTTCAAAATTACGGATTGCGCCATTTAAGTGATTCAGCATGGTGATGATCCCCAATTCCGAATTATTCAAACTGTCCGTTGACATTTCTGCTGGCCTCCACTTCTTCAAAGGCAAGCGACAGAACATATGCGCAAGTTCCGGCGGCCAATTCGCAGTCATTGAGCCAGGCACCGGCGCAATTGTAGCTCAATGCCCGAGTGCGGATGATGCGTTGGTGGATATGTTAGTTTGGTTTAGATAGAGGTGCCACCTCTGGATTAGATTTGTAAATCAGTCATTAAAAAGGAGATAAAAATCTTTGTCTTCGAGTTCATGACCTAATCTTTTTCAAGCGTTGTGAATCAGTCGGAAAAGGTCCAACCCTCTTGGGCAGCAATGAGCCCATTGGAACGGTCTAAAGTTCTGTTGCGGGCCGCAGCTCTAATCAGAGTATTTATAACTTGGAGAAAACGATAATTAATTTATCCTATTAAATAATATTTGCCATATTTAGGCCAACTTGGAGACAATTGCTTCGTGGGAGACGCGCACCAATGGAAAACCGATTGTGGAAGCTCGCGTTGACATCGAATCTAGCGCAGACACTTTTGCATTTTATGGCGGAATATTGCCTGCGGAGTTTAAAGGTGGGGAGGGCGCGGTCTCTTACATTTTTCCATTTGTAGAAGATTTGACGTCATGCATTTACAAACCTTGCCGTCCCAAGCGGGGCGGGGTGCAAGCTATACGCATCCGTTAGCCAAAACCTTCCTCTATTCTATTATAAATTATTGTAACCAAACGAAGTTTTTAGGCGATTTTTACGATCTCCCAACTGACGGACAGGGAAATCGATTTGCCTATACCCGGTAAATGGCAAACATTCATTTTTATTTAAACTTAATTGAGGCGTGAGCCTTTCGGTGTGGTCGGCTGTATTGGAGCTTGGAATTATCCTTTCCAGGTTAATAGAGTTTTGTAAGATTTTATGGTCAAAAAAGTGAATTGAGTAAAAGATTACGCTTTTTTTGACGTTTCAGACCTGTTGTTGGAAGGTTGCGCCTGCCTTGGCTGCTGGAAACGCCGTTGTGTACAAGCCGAGTCCGTTTGCTCCGGGAAGTCCGGTGTTGCTCGGCGAATTGCTCAAAGCGGCGGGTTTGCCCGACGGAGTTTTCAATGTCGTTCAGGTTGAATTGATGGGTTTGGGGCTGTCTCTTATACACATCTAGATGTGTATAAGAGACAGGGTTTATCACATCGCCTGTTAATGTGAAATGACATTAAGGGAGAAGCCGAAACTGGCCAACTAATCTGTTTGCATGAAAAAATAGCGCGCGTTTCGTTCACCGGATCAGTGAGCACCGGACGCAAAATCCAACAAACGTGCGCCCTACGAGGCATTAAGCCCGTCTGTAAATTACACTAAATATGTTATGAAGTTGGCACTTTCTGTAAGGTCACGCTTGAGCTCGGTGGGAAGTCGGCATTCATCGTCTTCGAAGACGCAAATTTGCAGGATGCTGTTGCTTCGGCTATCCTGGCCAACTTCTGCAACCAGGGTAAGTTACAGATGAGAGCTTTGTTTTGTTTCCACGCCGCCGCCAACATTTATTGGAAACCGATTAAATCGTTTTAGGCGAAGTTTGTACGAATGCAACTCGTGTGTTTGTCCATCAATCCGTCCTCAACTCTTTCCAAACAAAATTGCTAACTGAATTGGGGTCTAAAATGCGTGTTGGAAATCCGTTGGAGGACAGCACAAACGTTGGAGCAACAATAAATGAACAACATTTGGAAAAAGTTATTCAATTGGTTGAACATTCCAAAAAGCAGGTACCGTCAGCGTTCTTCTAGATAAATATATTGGAATCATTGTCAATTTTATGGTGCGACGGTGTTGTTCGGAGGGCGACGGGTGTTTCCACGCGGTGTTGAAAAGGGCTTCTACTTTGAGCCGGCCGTTCTTACCAATTTGGACGATGACATGGAAATTGTGAAGGAAGAAATATTCGGTGCAGTAATGCTTATTTTGCCGTTTCAAACTGAAGAGGAGGCGGTTTCGCGTGCAAACGCCACACAATTCGGCTTGGCCTCGGGACTCTGCACGACGTAAGTGCATGGAATTGGAGTGGGAATGAGTGAATGTCTACACATGACGTCCGATAACAATGCGATTATTTTGCTTGAAGGAGCCTGGCAAGAGCTCACCGGGTCGCTGCCCAGTTGAAGGTCGGCACTGTTTTTGTCAACACGTACAACGATGCCGAGGTAAGGTTATTTCCAGAGTATGACATGGAATTCTCTTTTAGGTTCATATCCCATTCGGCGGATTCAAAAATTCTGGACACGGGCGTGAAAATTGTGTTGAATGTTTGCACGAATACTCACAGGTGAAGGCTGTGTACATGCACATTGGAGAGGGATTGCAACACAATTTGGGATGAAGCCGGCGAAAACGAAGGATTTACCAAATTAGGGCATATTTAAATGTTTTCATTTTTCTTATTGCTTAAATTCATTAAGCCGCCCGCCTTACTCCTTTTTAATTGTTTTACGAAAAAATACTACCGAAAGGTTTCGATCGTATCAATCCCATAACCAAACCGAGTTTATTAATTGGATTCTTCTCAAAACAAATTTGGAAATGTTTGTCAAAATTCTTAATTTCCAATCCGCATCTTCTGATTCGTTGCTGCAACCGGCGCACCCTGGGCCTCCATATTTAGCAGCTAAAAAACAAACAATGAATATTTCGAGGCAACAAAAATGTCGAAAGTCCCTAATTGGAGGCAAGTATAATGCAATATGTTTCCTGGCTACGCCTCTACCAAAGGACCATTGCTCACAAAATGCGTGTTTAAAACACCTGATGTTCTTGAAAGCGCATTGACAACCGCTGCCCGGCCTGAATTTACTGCTATTTTTTGCTTATCTTTGGAAAAGAAAACCTTCAAGAATTTATCCATGCAATTTTTGGAGCAGCGCTCCTCCTTTTCGCTGATCTCTCGGCCGGTAAAATCACGAATACACGCGCCGAAGCACTGTTCAGTGACCGCGTTGTACTGCAACAGAAAATCGCGAAACTGAAAATTTATAAAAATTAAACGATTGTCGGCCAGGTCCGAATACGGATTCGAGATGAGGGCATGAAACGAGAAATCAAACGAACGGGAAATACTAAAATTCCATTCACACGTAACAAAACTGACCGTCCTGAGATCAGTGTCCGTTCCTCCTTGTTGCTGCGCCATCTCTAATGTTAATTTTTGATTATTTAAATTGGACAGTTCTATATAAAAACAAAAATGAATGTTCTAAATTGGACATTTTTAATTGGAAGTTTTCGAATGAGCTTTCGTGAAAGTCAAAAAGCAGGTTTATGCGGAAAAGCATTAACAAAAAAAGTGCAAAAGGTCGTTCCCTCCAACAGCTTCTAATGATTATTCCATTCGTTAACGCATTGCCAGCACCTAAAAAATGTTTAATTTGCTTTTTAGTGTTTTTTTTAAATTCATGCAGTCGTTATTATTATTTTTGAATGGTTCTTTTTATCGAAATGCTTCTCACAATGTCGTCGATTTTGAGAATACTGCGCACACATTCAGCCGCCTGTTTGATGGCGAACGAGCTAACCAGCAAAGGCTGCACAACATTCTCCTCTCGGATGTCCGTAATCGTTCCCTCAAATGGATTTAAAATGTACGATTCTGCTAAATAATTTCCCGGTAACCATTGAGAGACATATTCCCAAAGATTTGCCTTCCAGACAAGAAGAATTCTACTTTTTTCGACTATTGCTTGTCCAATTAATTGTTGGTCTACCATTCGCACGTTCACTCCGTGCTCTTTGTTGCCCATTGCGTGCTGACTGCGCAGCTCCGTCACCGTTCCGATGGGCGACAGTCCCGCGTTTTCCGCCAAAGTATACGGCACAACTTCGAGCGCATCCGCAAAAGCCTTCCAGCAATATTGTTCAGCACCGTGTTTGGTCTGAGCGGCAGCGCGGACTCGAACAGACACTTCCATTTCAGGTGCACCGCCGCCTAAACGATTCAAATGGAGCTTTTTTTAACCCTCAAAATTGGAAATAGAACGCAAAAAACAAAATTCATTTCAAAAAGCAAAGCGTCGCCACCCACCGGGCAAAAGAGCGCGCTTCTTTACCAAACAGCGAATAACGCAAAGAGCGTCGTGCAGAGAGCGTTCCGCCTCGTCCAACACCAATTTGCTCGACCCGCGCACCAAAATGGACACCGCACAGCCACTAGACTTCAGACCAGTCACCTGAAAAACCATTTGGTTTTCAAGACTATCAAACAAAATGCGATCCAAAAACGCTGACTTTGACAACTTTGCCATCGGCCGTCTCAACTTCTTCCACTAATTCGGCCGTTCCGAGTGCATCCGGCACAAAATGGTCGATAGATGCCACCGGACGACAGCCAAGAATTTTGGCATAGAATTCGATGTCATCTCGCTCAATGTCTTTGATCACCATAATTTTCAGTTTGGCGAAGAAATGAAGCGCCATTTCATTGATGGCATCACTTAATACGAAGGATAAAGAAAAACGGATTTTCAAATAAATGTCTAATTTAGATTTTGCGAATACAACTATTTCGATTTTTGTTTTCAATTTAAAAAATATTGTATCGTTAAATTAGTTTAATTAATCCACTTACCGCAAAATGGACTTTTGGATCAACAGCACATTGCAGCCGGCTTTCTTGATCTGTTTGCACAGCTCCAAAATGTAATTGCGCTCTTCTTTCAGCGCACGGTCCATCTGCGCGTAGTCCGAGATTACCACCTGATTCTCCATCTGAAAGTGACGGATTTCAAAAATGTTCAGAGAAACCATTAGGCTCTGAAAATAGTAGTAAAATTACTAAACGTCGTTACGTTTGGTTTCGGTGATGAAATTTGGAATTGGATGAGGCCGACTTTCGCCTTCTCAACACGAGAAGGACCCCCATGGCCCATGGACTTCTGATCGATCAGCGCCCCTTCGATCAGCTGAGACTCCTCCACCGTTTCGCCCAACTTTTTCACAATTTTGATCAATTTCAAATTGACACTGGCATCTTCCGGTGAGCTCATCAACTTCTTCACCGCTTGCACAGCCATTGGAGCCAACAGATGGGAATGTTGCGAGACGACCTAAGCAAAATGAGACTCAAAACTGAAAGATCATTAAAAAACAACGTCACTAATTTCATAGAACCATTGAATTGACTAACCTTTGAGTTTAGACTGGTCGTGGCAAGCTTCACCAACTCTTCGTCGTCGTTGATGTCAATGGGCGTGGCCATTTCCTCGAGAACAGTTTCCGCGTAGGCGGCCGACCGTTGGAACGAGTCGGAAATGGTCGTCGGATGAATCCCTAAACGTAAGAAATTAAACAAAATTATTCGTTACAAATTCAAACCCTTCGCGAGAAGTTTTTCCGCAGCGTCCAACAACGAACCGGCCAACACCACGACGGTAGTGGTGCCGTCTCCCGCCTCAATGTCCTGAGCTTTGGACAGCTCAACCAACTGAATTAGTGAAACGAACGTGAAAACCAAAGAAGCAAAATCCTCGCCATTTTCGCGGTGGGATGCACCACGGACATTTGGTTGAGAATGGTCGCACCGTCGTTGGTGATGGTCACCTCCCCGTTGCCCGCTTGGATCATTTTGTCCATTCCTCGCGGTCCGAGACTCGTCCGCACCGCATCGGCCACCGCTTTTGCGGCTACAATGTTGCTGGTACGAACACTTCCCGGCTTGTCCTTGTCCTTAAAGCCGGCCTTATTCGCTTGGCCAAGCGACGCAACATTTGCGTTAGCGACGGGAAGAGGCGTCATTTTGTTCAATTCAAATTGCACACAGATGAAAGTTTCTGCAAATTTGGGTCATTCTCAACGATACTCAAGTAAATTTTCAAAATCAAGACGGTGCCTCATTCGATTCCCGATCCGAAAGGTCGGGGAACCCGGATCTACACTCGTCCTTGTGTCAGAACCGGAGAGAGGTTAACGAATGCACTTTCAATTTTAAGAACGAAGAAAAGAACGTCGGGAACTGCTTTATTTAATTTTTATTCACATTTACAAATGGCGTTTCGTCAAGAAATTTAAAAAAATACGATTCCAAAAAAAAATTCCCCGGCGGGCTCCTACCGGCAGCGCCGACTCTTTCATCCCATCCAAACAAGAAAAAAAACAGCCATTAAAAATTGAAGGAAAATTAAACACATAACAGATAAAAACTTAATTTGAAAATTGGATGAAATTAATAAATAATTACGATTACCTTATGTTATATTGTTTTTACTTTATTACGAATGGTTCTAATTTGAATTTAGCGTGAAAATGGCAAGGAATGTGCTTTCGAGCACGGCCTACAGGCAACTCGACGTGGACGCTTTCGACCCCGACAAATTTATCGACGGCGATGAGGCGGAGACGCCGGTCGGACTGGGGCCGGATGATGCGCAAGTGCGCCAATTGCTTCAATCAAACCAAAATATCGACGCGTTGAAGGCGGCACTCGCCAATCCCCCGTTGAGAACTAAGAACCAGGTTTCAATGGACTGATGGCAAATTTAGGGAATTTTTGGAAGCTCTCCATTTAAAACCGACAATTATTCCGGGTACTTTTTTGAACGCCAAAATTCATTATATTACGCTAAAAAACATATATTGAGGTGCTCAAGGACAAAGCAACTTCTCTCGTGGTTCGAGTGCTGACCAGCTTCAAAAGTGCCGAAATGGAAACTGCCGTCAAGTCTCTGACGGCTGATGAGGTGGACCTGTTGATGAAGTACATCTACAAAGGCATGGAACTGCTTCCAGATGGACAGAACTGCGCTTCATTGCTCGCATGGCATGCGCAGGTGACTGAAATCTTTGAAATTGATGGGGGCAATTTCGGCCGGTTATTGCAATTTTTCTTGGTAAAATAATTTTCAAATTCCCCCCTCCCCCCGCAGGCGTTCAATGTTTGTGGCCATGGCGGCATTGTGCGCGTTTACAACGACAGACATCGACTTTGATGGGGTGAAAAGGAATTAATTGTCGATTGTCGCCTTAACTATTTCAAATTCAATCATTTTCCAATGTGCTTCTGCCATTTAACGCTTAAAATGCTAAAATTGCAATTTTAATTGAAAATGGTGAAAACCGGAAGTTCGCTAATTTGTAAGGGATGGACGGGTTGGGCTGCTGACGCGACGCTTTTTCGTCGATTTTGCCTCTGTTCTTTCACAACAACTGTTTTCTTTTGCTTGTGTGCCTTCCGTCATTATTCATTCCTTCCCTTTCACTGATTTTTCATTATTTTCTATCGTAAATTAAATGCAGCATCAGAAAGTCCGAGGTAATTTGATTATATTCAACAATTGTTTTTTAAATACAGTCAGGCACAGAAGCATTACGAGAAAGAAGCGGTGAAAGCATTTTGTAGAATTGACGGGAATCTTTTTTTATTGTCGAATTGTCCCCCCCCCCCGTTTTTGTATTGGACTGTGACTGAATGGCGATTATGCTCGATTTTGTCCGAATTTTCGTGCCATTGTTCCTCCAGCAAACGGTGGCTCGTTTCCCGGTAGGTTTCCCAAAAAGGAATTATTGCCCCCCCCCCCCTCATTCAGTGCGCGAATAACGGAGAGCCCGTTCTAAGTGCAGACAAGACGACGGACAGTACGTTCAGCTGTCGGTGTCCCGCGGAGTATTTTGGCACATTTTGCGAGTACCGGACGTCCTCGGCTGACGACGGGAAGAGCAAAGCCGACCAGCACCAAGTGAATATTTGGTCCTTCCCCCCCCCCCATATGACAAATTGGGAGAATTTCATCGTTCCCACCCGCCGTCAGCAGCAGCAGCACTCGACGTTGGTGGACAGATTTGGCATTCTGTTCCCGCGCTATTCCGAGTCCGTCTCCGGTAGCACTGAACGTGCCGGTTGGGAGGACGTTCTCGTCAACCTTTTGGTCTGCGTGTTCTTCCTGCTGATTTTGCCGTCGTTGGTCGTCTACATTGTACGCGTGCTTTACCTCCTCCTCAAGCGGTGCCACCACCGGCCCCCGGTAACAACAACAGCGACACGACAAGTGGAAGTGCCAACACCGCCACCCCAATATTGTGCGTCGCCCGAGGGCAATTTCCGATTACGACCAAATCCAAGCGGAAGGCATCGATCGGAATCGCCGGTCGGACTGTTTTCATTTCTGTTGCTAACAGAATTAAATGATTAAAATTGTTGAAGGGTGTTACGGAAGTGACCGTTCAATTGCCCGCCTCCATTTGTCGGTAAATATTTTTACGCTTTTTCGTAATTGCTTCTCTTCCGACCTCTCCACGGCACACATTCTTTGAACCTCCGACCGACCACTTCACTGACTCTCAACGAATTCCACGGCCTTCTGTTGGCAATGCAACGGGAAATGGTGGCCGAACAGCGGAGAGAGCGCGAAACTCGAAGTGAAAATGTTGAAAATAATAATAATAATAATAATAATTGGAGTCCATTCCATCAATTGAGCTTTGGAATGTTGGCACATTTAATTTTGCCCGAAGAATTTACTTCTTTCTAAGTCCGGTTGGCTCCGCTGGCCGAGTCCGAAGTGTCTTCCGCCATTGTTTTGCCCGTTGGTCCGCCTCCAAATTACGAGTCCGCTCTGTTGAGTCCGCGCTGTCCGTAAATTTACCTTTTCTTGGCAAGATTTATCCCGGATATCCGATAAAGCGCCCGAGGGGAGGGGCAAAGGTTTGCCGGACGGCTACGAAATCGTTGGGGGTAAACGTAAATTGTAATCTTTTTTTTTGCCAAGCAATATTTAAGAGGAATTTCCCAAAATTTTCGCATATTTTGGTTGGGGTTTAAGTTGAGGGGTCTTCGGACCGCCCCTCCGGCCTTCACCCCTTGGGCGATGTTTCACAAGCTTTTCAAATCGTACCTCGAATTGTTGGCTATTTTCTAAGAATATTTTTATGTCGTATTTTGCTTAAAAGTCCATTTCCTCGACAAATTGACACAATGGACAAAATTGAATTGATTCTTCGGGATTGACTGACATTGTGACAGAATGGGTGGCGAGTGCATCACTAATTAGTTTAATTATTTAAATTAATCGTTGGATGTCATGCAAAATCCTTGCGAGATCATTTCCGACAATTATCGTTCATTTGGCCGTCTCGAATTATTTCTTCTTGCCCAGCCACGCGTTCTTCAGCAAAGAGTTCAGTTCACTTTCACTGACCACTCTCTTCACGTATTGGTCCCCCCCACTGCCGTCCTTCAGTTCCTGAGTACGCATAAGCCAACGGCGCTGCGGGCGAGGGATTCGACGCTGAAATTGGAACATTTTAATTCCAAGTCTTTTGCTTTTGGCACTTTCGGATTCCCCCCACTTCAATTCCTCCCCCTCCGGCGTCGCTTCTTCTTTGTCCATTGCCCTCCTCCTCCTCCATGGCCATCATTTTGGCCAATTGACTGTGCACAAAGCGATCCTTTGCGTCCGATAAGCGATCAAACAGCAGCTGGTGGGAGGCGGCTGGCGATTGGGCGACTTTTGCATTGGAAAGCATTTCCTCGTCGACGGCATTGGCATTTTTCTATTTTAAAACGATTTGGAAAGAAAAAAGAATTGATATTTTAAATGTTAAAGATTTTTAACAAAAAAAGCGCTCAGAATTGACAAAGGTCCACATGATTTATTCGAATGGAAACTGCGTACGTTTTAGGATCGTTTCTCTTCATAGCGCCCGTACGAATTAAAAGCAAATGGAATAACATGAAAGGGAATTGAACCGACGGAAAGGAAAGTGAAAGAGACAACCACTGAGCCGTCATGCAAACATTATTTCTGTTTTATTTGGGCTCCTTCCCTCGGAAATAATCCCCCAAACAGAAATATTGCAATTGAAATTATTCCATTCATTGGCAATTAATGCAATTGTTACCATTGGATTCTTTCGTTCGTATTGCAATTGCGGCAGCTGCTGGCCGAACGCGCTGTGCATGAGGACTGAAAGAAGCAGCAGAAGCAGAAGCATTCGTAGCGGGAGAAGCGATTGCTGCTTAAACATTGATGGGGGCAAAGCATTATTCTCCCGCTGCCGATGAGAAATCATTTTCATTTGTTGTCCAAAATGGGAGTTGGGAAATGCGAGCAAATGCAGGTGAACTGTTTGCTGCCGTTGACTGAAAGATAATTTTTTGTTTCTGTCACTCAACTTTTTGAGAGTGAACGCATGGAAATGGAATTGGGAGGAGCATTGATTAGTTGCTAATGATGGGTCTGTCTCTTATACACATCTAGATGTGTATAAGAGACAGGCCAAAGAGGATGGGTGGGGGGTCAACCGGATGGAAGAAATTTCGGAATTTCTATGTTTGATGGAAATGGCTCAAACGGGATACTAAAATATAAC
>MEIZ01000016.1:569161-580466 GCA_001723225.1 Globodera ellingtonae | reverse complement strand
CAAAGAGTGGTGGCGCCTCCCTCTGCGCCTTTGTCGCTGTCTCTTATACACATCTAGATGTGTATAAGAGAAAAGCGGATGAGGACGAGGGAAAGTGTCGATTAATTGGACGGATGTTGAGATGACTTTCGAATGAATGGCCCCAATTTTTCAGTCAGTTCGGCTGTCACTTTGTTCCTCAGCTTCACCTGAACAATGCCAACGGCACCAAGCAGTCCCCGCAGTTGAACCAGCAACTGTGCCAACATCAAAGTCAAAAAAGTAACGACATTCCTCCGACGTCGGCTGGCATCAATCGACAAATAAATAGCAACATCACTGACGGCAGCAGCAACTTTGGCAACACTGGTGCCATCGGCAAAGGCTCCTCGCCTTTGGGTTTGTCAGACGCGTGGAATCGGGAACAGCCAAATTGCCAAAATTTGCTTTCAGAGAAAAGCTCAAAGTCGTCAAAACGGCGTTCTTCGTGTCAGAACCAAGGCAGCGCGTGCACACCTTTGGGCAATTGTAATAATTGGGCGAGGGGGGGGGTACTGTATGTAATAATTGAGCGAGGGGGGGGGTACTGTATAAGGAAATACAGTAGCCAAATTGAATGATCAAACTGAACTTGTTCTGCACCAAAAGAATGATTCAATCAATTTAATTCTGAATTAACCAACAAATTTAAGCGTTTAAATTTAAATTTAGCCCCGACGCAACAATCGCCATTAAACAACGCCAATTCTTCGGTGAAAACCCTTCGGGGGGAAGTGCAGAGGACGGACGAAAGTGTCAGGGGGAGGGAGGAAAGGAACGGCGAGGGCAAAAAGAAATGGGGCGGCAACGGAACGGAGGCGCGGGACGGGCGCGTGGCGACCAGCGGGGCCCAAAGGCCCGTGCCGAGGAAGACGCGGCGGCTGAGGTGAGCAACAAATAATCTGGTCTCTTATACACATCTAGATGTGTATAAGAGACAGCCCTTGCCTTTTATTGCCCGTCGCCCCCAAAAATTCTCCGATGGATCGGTCGGCCGTTTTAATGGGCACCACTCAAAAAGTTAATGGGACGTAAAGTGAAGGANCCACCCCAATCAAAATCCGGCACAAAGAGTGGTGGCGCCTCCCTCTGCGCCTTTGTCGCTGTCTCTTATACACATCTAGATGTGTATAAGAGACAGACTGTTCCGCGGATGTGCCGTCCTCCTCCATGGGAAGGGCGGGTGCCCTTTCGTCCTCCCCGAAGGACGAGTCGTTGGACATGGCGCCCTCGGCGTCGTCCGCCTCCTCCTCGTTGGCCCGCACGAAGGCCTCCTCCCAGCAGTCTCTAAACGACATTATGCCCGCAGCCATCGACAGCCAAAATGTGTCTCCGTCCAGCTCCCAGTCAAGCGATTCGCCAACGGGCACAAACGCATCGCCGATGGAACAGGTTGGCCGGGAGGGCGCCGGGGGAGGGAACCTTTTAGAAGAAAAAACATTTAAAATCTAAATTGTTTTTTCTTATTTAAGGATGGTGAAATGTCGACAGCCGACAACTTTCAGTGTCTGTGGCAGCAATGCGGCGAAGTGTTCATTAAGGAAAAGCCTTTTGTGGACCACGTTAATGAACATGTTCGGGGTGAACAGGTAGTCGCTGATAATTAAGGATGAACTGTCGCAGAAAGTAATCAAAATACGATTTAGTCGCCAAGTTTCTTCTGTCGATGGGACACGTGCAAACGGCGCGAGCCGTTCAATGCCCAATATATGTTGGCGCAGCACGTTCGAAAGCACAGCGGGGAGAAGCCGTACCAGTGCGAGGTGAGTCAAAACGGAGGCTTTTTGTGCATAATTAAATTAAATTAATTAACTTTTAATTGCAGTTCCTTTTCCCGGATGGAACTCGCTGCAAAAAGAGTTACAGTCGGCTGGAGAACAAAAAGACGCACGAAAGGACGCACAACGGGGAAAGGCCATACCAGTGCGCGGTTTGCAACAGAGTAAATATTTTAATTTGATTAAATTTGGCCATTTTATCTTTTAATGACTTTTAAAGTCCTTCACAAATGCTTCGGACAAGGCCAAACACCAGAACCGGACGCACAAAAAGACGAAGGACTACCACTGTCCGGTGATGGGCTGCATCAAACAGTACACGGACCCGTCATCGCTGCGTAAGCACGTGTTCCACGAGCACGGAGAAGAAGTGTGGCACTTTGCCAAGCAGAGCAAGGAGGAGAAAGGCTCCAAGACGTACGGCGTCAATCTGATTGGAATTCGCGAGGACGGCACACCGTATTTGTGAGTTTAAACCGCGGAGTAAACTTCGAAAATTTCACTTTTTCCCACCGGTTAGAATTCCGCAAGCGCAAATGCCTCTGAGCAGCAGCGACGAGGACCGTGAAGTGGACGTGATGAGCACAACTCCGCCCCCCGGAAGCCATTCTTCGCGGGTGCTTCGTGCGAGTAGCCATGGCGAAGACAGAAGAGGCGAACAGCAGCAGCAACGGATGACGGGACAATGGCTGGAGCTGAACAGTTCCTCCCAAAATGGTCGAGCAGTAACAGGACCAGCAGGACAACAACAAAGTTTGATGATGAGACAGCCCAAGCAGGAGAACGTGGCTTCGCCTGTGCAAAGTGAGTGATTTGTCTTGTGAGGCTTTAAGTCGAAGAAATGCTGGGCTTACGAAAGAACAAAAATAGTATAAATGGAAGAAGCCTTTACCGTAAATGTTCTCTCCAACAGATGCTGGAAACAGTGCCATTGCTGAACAGACGATGCTGTCCAGCTCGACGACGCGGCTCCAGCAGCTAAAAATGGACCGGGGCGCGGCGGATTACCAAACCCAACAGGTTCAGTACGTGTCAGGAACAGATCAAACTGGTCAGCAACAGCAACAACAAATGTTCGCATTTGCACAACGCCAACCGGTGATTTTGCACTCCAATTTCATATATTCCGCTTAAATTTACTGTAGAATTTTTGTTTTTAATTTGAAGAAAATGTTTTTGTAGGCAAATGTTGCGCGACCGATGCCGCAGCAACAGCAACAGCAGCAGCATCGTTCGGTGGTACAATCAATTGGGTCGCAAAAGCACGACTTCCCCCCGCCGATCCACCCGCCCGCGTCCGTCGTCCACGTCGGGCCCCCCCACCATCGGACGCAATTCTTTGGCCCTTCGCATCACAACAGTCCGAATTCGGTGCTGAACAACGGGACAAGTCCTCCGGCGATTTTCGACTTTCAAACTCAACAATTTCGGGAATTGGATCTTATGAACAGTCCGGAAGATCCGATGCCGTCCAGCGAATCTGGCGGATACGGCGGTGACGGTGGCAACGAGGTCGGAGCGTATGGCAGGATGCCAGTGAGTTATCATTCTCATCACCTACGCTTGCCCGGAGGGCATGTGGCATACGCTAACAGCGAAGGTTGTGTTGCAGCTGCAGTCCATGACGTCGCCGTTCATAACCATCAACATTACGGTACACTTCTTTTGACTATTTTGTACAAATCTTTTCAGAAATGAACAATTTTGTTTAAAAAATGCATTTTTTTTCTTTGTTGAAGGCTATCAGCAGCACTGCCAATGCAAGGAGTACTTAGTCGAGTGCCAACCTTCACCTCCGACGGGTCACTGCATGGCTCCTCCGTACCCTCCGCCTCCCCCTCCTGCTGCTGGTGTTAATCAGTCAAATGTACTACATTATTCGATGTGCGCATATGGCAATAACAAATGCGACATGACGACTAGTGGCTGCTGCCAACAAACTGAAGCAGTACAACAGCAACAGCGTCTCTACGACTCGTCACTGTCACTGCCGCCGCAGCAGCAACACTATGGCGGTAGTGACCATGGACAGCAGATGCTGATCCGTCAACAACAACAAGCTCAACAATACCATCAGCAGCATCAAACGCAAGCACTACACCCAGGGGGGACGATAACCGGACCCGAAAATGCTGGTAGTCTTCAGCAGGTTGGTGAATATGGAAACCCCCCCCCCCCCGGGGGGGGGAGTGAAGTTGCGTCATTACTAAGTTGGGATTCAGAATATGTAAATAGTTATAACGCTTCATCTTTTGCATTTTAAGCTCCTTCATGCCCACCCCAATCAAAATCCGGCACAAAGAGTGGTGGCGCCTCCCTCTGCGCCTTTGTCGGTGGGATTGTTGGAGGACATTGATATGGACGAAGTGAGCAGCACGTTGAGCGACTTGAAGATGAGCGGAGGGGGGGACGGTGGGACGAGCTGAACAAAATCAGAGGGATGGACGGGAAGAAGTTAAGACGAATGATGTGAAAGAATAAAACAATTTTTTATTTTCGTTGTTAAACTCCTGGGGGCCTAAGTTTAGGTTCGTTCGGTCGTTTGTTCGACTCTTTCGGGTTTTGTCGGTTTTCCAAATATTGCAACGATTTCATCCCCAAATATTCAATTGTTGTTCGCCCTCATAGTCAGGCCACACTCGCCACATTCGCAAATCCTTTTAGTGCCAAATCATTTTCTGAACACAAAACAGCAAATTGTTGAATAAATCCCCCCCCCCCCATTGGTTAGGTGCAGCAAATATTTATTTGTTTCGTCTTCCATTGGACTAAAGCAGTTCAATTTCAGTCAAACGACCTTCACATTGTCCTTCCATTCCTCTCCTTCTCTCGCTGTCCCTTCCCTCAACCGATTTATTGATTGATTGATATACAGTACCGCACACTACCATTCTCTGCTGGACATATACGGTAAATGGCGAGTGACTCGCGCAACGCTTTGGCGGCACTTCCTTTTCACATATTTCACGCTGTTGGCCATCAAATTGCTTTGCATCATAAACATATATTATTTTAACAAATCATCATAAAAAGTCAAAATTTTCTGTTTGGAATGAATTTGGGTGGGCAAAAGCGTCGTTTACACCTTTTGTTTGCATAAAAAGCAAATTGATATGAATGTGTAAATAAAAGGAATGGCCGTATTTCTAAAAGAACCCGGAAATATTACACAACAGTTATAATATTGTTCTAAATTCGAGGTTCGAAAAGAAGGTCATATTCGGGTTCTACGAATTGCTGGGTTTCTTTTTTAGGTTTTGAGTACTTTCGTTGTCACCTGCCCAGGGACGTAGCCAGGGGGGGGGGGGGGGGGGAATTCCCCCCCCCCCCGAAATGAAATTTGAGAAAAAAAAACAAGAGGGGGGACCCTATTGTTTTACACTTTTACAACTTTTTGATCAATTTTCTTAACAAATTGCCATCAAAAATCAAAAAAATTTTCAGGGCCGCTCCTGGCGCTCAGATGGCATTCCCATCTGAGCGCCGCGCTCAGATGGATCAATTCCCCCCTCCGAAATTTTTTTCTAGCTACGTCCCTGACCTGCCCTATACGCCAGTCCAATTTTTGTTTATTTTTGAATAAATATATATTCTGGGGTAAAATTTATTTCGAAATTCGATCAAAATCACTCTTTCTATTCGCCCTCCTTCTCATTTTCAAGTTCCGCTGCCGCGCGCGCTTCAGCTTCGGCCCGTCGACGCGCCTCGTCCTTCTCCTTCTTTTCTTTGGCCTTAACATTAAAGTAGAGACCGCAATTTTAATCAGCGGATCCGGAGTCAGAATTGGAAATCGGGCAAAAAAAAAACCCGTCCGGATTATCAAAAAAATCACAAATTATGAATCAATATCAATTTTTTTAATCTCCAGCAACACCAAAATTGCCTTCACACAAGAAAAACTAAAGGAAGCCAATATCACATTTTCTTAAGAAAACGTCGTTTTTTTTTATAAAATTGAGAATCCTTTGAAACTTAGCTTTCCGAAATTATAAACAATTTTTGAAACTTTTTTGAAGATTGCTGAACCGGTCAATTCGGCAGTGAACAGAAAAACTTGGAAAGTTTCGCAGTGCCGATAGGCGCCGACGGGAAAAGTGCCGGATGCGAGTGAACTCAACCCGGAGCCGGCCTCAATTATAAGTATAGCAAACAAAATCATAGAATCACTCTCAGGCGCGTATCCAGAAAAAATTTTCGGGGGGGGGGCAGTTCTTAGGGGTGTATTTTTCCCTTGTTATTGCATTTTTGTTAAGTAATTTCCCCAAAATTTGTTCGATTTTTAGGGGTGCATTTTTCGTTTTTACTCCCTCAAAAAACATTTCGGGGGGGGGGGCATGCCCCACTGCCCCCCTCCCCTGCAAACGCGCCCGATCTCACTCATTTTGGGCGCTTTTGCCTAACTTTTTTTTATCGGGACACTCGGTTAACGGCGTGCCAAAGGACACATAACTTTTAACGAAATTTGTTCGGCACCTTTGACGGAATAACTCGCCTTTTCCTGTTTCGCCTGCTCCTCCCGCGCCTCGCCCATTTCGCCCATTATTTTACGCATTTCCTCCGCCGAGTTTGGGTCCAACTCCAAGTTCAGATACTCCGCCGCTTCCTCCGCCCCTTTTTTCATAATTTGAAAGCAGACAAATGCGGCACTGAATGTGACGAAAGAGCCGATGCCGAAATAGTTAGCGGAGTTCATCGTCAGAAAGAGATCGTTCTTCGACTGTTTGCTGAAAAGGTCCAACGCCCACTCTGGCATTGTTGACTGAAAAAAGGACTATTTCAGTTTTGGTTCCCCAAAAATTTCGAATTACAAATTTTCACCTCAAAATTCGGCTCTTCCGAATTCGACTCGCCCTTCCCCAGACGGACATCGGAGGCCCCTTCTTCCGGCGTTTCATGCGGCTGCTCTCTTTTGTACAAACGAAGAAATTCGAAAATCATTTCCAAGTGAAATTTGTTGGTAAACGGCGCCTTGTCAGTCATAACAAATTTCGCTGCAATTAAACCTTTTAATACCAATTCCGTTGACTTTCAAAAAAACATTAAAAAACTGGAGGTAAAGCAAATAATGGTAGAGAAATAGGGGTCCCGACGGAAAAAAATTAAAAAATTTTGGATGTTTAAAATTTTAAATGCATGTTTTGTGGTGTAAGAAATAGAACACGAATTATTGCCGTAAAGCAAACAATTTAAAGGGAAATGCAAAAGTTCAAAAACCTTGCTGCTCCTCCTCAGTCCCATTCTCCTGGGGCTGTGTTTTGGCGTAATTTGACAGCATTTCGGACTGATCGACAAAATCAGCAGGGACAACAACTTCCGAATTGTCTTGTGTAACCAGCGAAAAGATGCACTTTTGCTGCATGTTGACAATTTACGGTCAGATTGAAATGATTATCTAAGTGAAAAGGAAAACTTAAAGAAGCTTTTTAGTAAATTTGCTGGCTTATCATTAAAGCCTAAGTTCGGTGTGACTTTTACAGTCCAAAAAAGCAATTTTTTGTAAGATTTTATGCAATTCCGAGAAGTGCTCGGGGTTTTTTTTCCTGTCTTGGAACAAAAAAAATGTGGTAATAGTGCAGATGGTGCCCCCAATTTAAAAAAAAAAGTTTTCAGTTGATTAAAAGATTTTTCTAGGGGATTCGAGTGTGTAGAGTCCGAATCTGACCATTTTGACCAATTTCGAATTTTTCTATATATTTGGCGCAGTGTTCATCTATTTTTTGCTCTGTGTATTCATTTTTAATGAAAAAGCTTGATTTGAGAAAAATCGCGCGCAAAAAAAACAAAAATATCGCTTACATTGTATCTGTTCTTCGCATTTGCAAACATTTCTTAATAAAATTTTAAAAATTTTCACAGCGGCGCCTTAAAAAAATGATGCTTTTTGGTCTAGCTTTTGAAATTTTTCATTTGACGGCCCTGTTCTTAACTCCTGGTCCCGACTACAAAACTTAATTTCGGTCAACCGATCCCGATTTTCTTAAACCCAAATTCCAAATGATTCGGCGACATGTCACAAAAGTTTCAGTCGTGTCGCCTCGGCGCGCTTCGCGAGCCGACTTCTCGCTTAGCGTGGTCGGTTCTCCTATCGCTTCGGCACCTCGGTGGCCCATTACTTGCTCCGTCATCGCATGTTTTATTGGCGTATATAGTCTATCGTTAGGGAGATTTCATATTCTTAGGGTTTACTGAACCCTAACCAATATTACCTAATACAATTGTAATGGCGGGTTAGAATACGGTTGATTATAAAAAATATATTAATGCAGATGACTGAATCTTCGACACTCATTGTTAATGTCACGAGGCCAAATCGAATTGTGTTTTTTGAACTGGTTCTTTGATGATTGTAAATTTTAAATATTGCTATTTTTAAGCACTTCGAGGAGCACAAGACTCAACTCACTTTCGCCTTTTGGTTCTTCATAACAATAATCGCAAAAATTGGTAAAAGATTTTATTGATGGATTCGTAAATTGAGATTTTATTTTTAACAGTTTTTCATCGCTTTGAGCGTATAAAACGCGTCTTGCCCGATTCGGCACTTCTACTCGTGTTGGGAAGCATTTTCGGTGGCATTTTATATGCTATATTTCACGACAAGCATGTAATTAAAATTTGGTGCTTTTTGCTAACTTTGACTTCAAATTCAGGAAATTTACCTGAAGCCAGAGTGGTTCTTTCATTTTTTTTTGCCACCGATTGCGTTGGATGCCGGTTACTTTATGCGCAACAATGAGGCAAGTAATGCAAAAATGAAACATTCTGTTCAATGACATGATCGGTGAATGAATTGATACGATCTTATTTGTTATGCTTTCCAACCCAATATATATTTGCGTACTTTTTTGGTGAAATGCTTCCTTTTTTTTAGTTTTTCAAAAATATCGGCGCTATCACTACGTATGCCGTGATTGGAACACTTTGGAATACGGCAGCGATCGGTAAAATGTCTAAAAAAAATTTCGTTACCGGAAGTTATTTCCATTAACCAGTTTTCTGTATTTTATCAGGTCTCACTCTGTACGCCTTCCGCAATTATTTCGACGGCTGTCCCTCTCCCATTTCACTTTTTCTGTTTGCCACGCTCATTTCTGCCGTGGACCCCGTGGCGGTGATTTGCGTTTTTGAGGAGATTCACGTTAACCAAATGCTATACATTTGTGTGTTTGGCGAGTCTTTGTTGAACGATGCCGTTACAATTGTGAGTCTTTTCGCTTCAGATTTAATAAATGGTCAATAATAATGGACATATTCATATTCGTTTTTTTTTCATTTTGGGTTCTCATTCACACGATGAAAGCAATTGCCAACGCCCCAGAAGATTTGCAATGGAGCCACTATTTAATCGGACTGTCGGCCTTTTTCTCTGTGTCTATTGGCGGCATTTTGGTCGGCGGACTGTGGGCCGTTCTGACGGGAATAGTCACCAAGTTAAAATTGTTTCTTATCCGGACTAGGATTAATTAAATTCAAGAAAGGTGTTTTCCAAAAAGATTAATTCACTTACGTCTTAGCCATGCCTCGCCCCGCGGCGTTTTCGTTGATTCCCTCCATTCTCAGATTGAGCAAGGACGTAACTTTTGTTCAGCCGATCACCTGCGTTTTGTTCCCTTATTTGGCCTATTTGATTGCTGAAGCTTTGGGACTTTCCGGAATTCTGGCGTGAGTTTTAATCTTATAAAATGATGTACTACATAATCGTCTCAGAATCGTCGTCTGCGGCATGGGCATGAAGCAGTACATTGTGGGTAACATTTCAGACCACTCGCTGGTCACCATTGATTACTTTATAAAGACGCTCTCTGCGAGGTGTGTTGTGCAATTTCATTAAAGGAAAAAATGTATAAAAACCTCCCATTTGGGTTTTAGTTGCGAAGCCGTAATTTTTGTTTTCCTTGGTCTTTCTGCCGTTTCCGCCGTTGTCATCCACCGCGACTTTGACGTTGTTTTCATTTTGATTACCTTAACCGCCTGCTTCGCCTATCGTTTCATCGGTTTGTTTGTTGAGAACCTTTCATGGACGGACATTCAGTTGAAGAATATTCTTCCCTGTCCGATGACCCTCCCTCTCTTTCTTTAGGCGTAGGTGTGCTCACTTATTTGTTGAACAAACGGCGAACGGAACGCATTGGCTTTGTGGACCAGTTCATCATGGGCTACGGAGGGATTCGTGGTGCCGTTTGCTATGGATTAGTGATGTCGCTGGATCCAAAGAAGGTCACATGTCGGGATATGCTGTCTACTACTACAATCATTGTCATCATTTTCACCGTTTTCGTGCAGGTTTTATTTTTAAATATTTTGACGTTTAGTATTTTAAGCCTTTTTGTTTAAGGGCGGTACCATGGGGAAGCTGGTCACTTATCTGAATGTTCGACTCGAAAAAGCGCGCAAAGGGACCCTTTTTGAGAAGCTCAATGACAGAGCCTGCAGACATTCTATGGGGGGCTTTGAATGTCTCGTCGGGCGGCGAGGGGACTATTGGGTGGGCACAGACATTTGGACTTAAACATTTGTTAGACCGTTTCATTCCAAATTTAGCTCAAAGTGAAGGTCGATCGCATCAACGAAAACTATGTAAAGCCGGTCATCATGGTAGAACACAAACAGATGGGAATGAGCATTGTCGATTTCAACCAGAAACTTCAGGTAGACAATTGGGGTAGCAATGCTTCATACATTTATTTGAAACATTGGGAACAGACGAACGAAGCGGTCGATTATGTGAAGAAACACGGAACGATCGCCGGGATTGCAGAAGCGCTGAGCGACATGGAAAAGTTGTTGTAACATATAAATTCCAGCCCTAATTATCGAAACCGAACAAATAAAGTTGGTGCAGCGGAATGAACCCCTATGTTATAGTACAAATCAACAACACGACTTCCTGGTGTTTATATTCTTCTTTTTGTTGGCATTCTGACCTGTCTAACCCTTAACAGTGATCAAGTATTTGGGGTTTTGTAGTCAATATTTCGATCTCGTTTCCGGTGACCCCCGTAACGTTTAATGTCACGAAATGTCCTCTAACAGTTCCAAGTTAACTGTTTTCCTCTGTCCTTTTTACTTGTCGCTATTTCCGTGGCCGGTCAGCCGTAACCGCTGAAAAGGAAAGTGAATGAATGAGTCGACCGGTGTCTTCCGCTTTATCCGATCTCTGCTGATTCTAATTTGTTTATTAAAAGAACCACAGAATTTGCAGAAGCGTAAGAAATGTTAAATTGAGGCTTTCTCCGACTCGTTTGTCAAAGTAACAAATATATGACAACCCTTTCACGGCGACAACCGGCCGAAGGCATCGATCGCCACTTTGTTTTAAACTTCACTAATTTGTAAGGCTCAATTTAAACGGATCGATGCCTGCCATTCCAATTATAAAAAGACGAATTTGGGGGCCATAAAATCTCTTTCATATAAGCGAAGGGGGGGGGGGCGAGGGCGGCACCACGCGTTTTACATGAGATTTCTTCAAAAGCCGGCGGAAGCAGAACAACAAAGTCGGTTTTCGT
>MEIZ01000016.1:552811-564748 GCA_001723225.1 Globodera ellingtonae | reverse complement strand
CATGCAGTGAATGGATGCGGGAGAGATGTGCGCAAAGACAAAGATGTGCTCTGCTGAATATTGGGAGAGGAAATTTTTGTCCGTCCCCCGAGGGGTAAGTGCCCTTTTGGGTAAAGATTTGAATGGATTTAGAGGAAACGACGCCTGAAGGGATTTGAGGGGAGTATTGCCCTTAGGCAACATTTCAATTTCGCTGCTGGGCGGATTTGCGGGCAAAGTATAAAGGGACAGTGGGGGCCGGATGACTGCGGAGGAAACAAAGCAAACAGAACGCCAATATTTCGTTTTTTAAATTTATTTAACAGAAGAAATGGCTTTATTTTATTATTTCCTTTAAGTAACCGAACAAAAGAAATTAAAGTTTTTCTGTTCGCCGCCTTTCTTTAGTTCAAAGTGACAGCCGACCGACACCTGCGCGTGCCATTTGCCCTTCGGCGTCGACGACATTCAAATCCGGCACTCTCAGCCCCGGCGGGTGAATGCCCTACTTTCACCAAAATGCTCCCGATTGGACAAAATAATTGGAAAAAAGTTAATAACATTTTTTATAGTCCGGTAATTACCCCCGGAGGGTCGATAAAAAGAACTTTAAGCAATTTGAATGCATCAACATCACCCTTAGCCGATTAATTATAAGTAGGGATGATACTTTTAGGCAAGAAAAATTGCAAAATGGGCGCCTAAAAAACACGAAATTCTATGAAAGAAAATTTCCAATTTCATTGTTTTTTTTTGAAAATTTTAAAAATTAATGGTCTTGGCACCATTATTTATTGTCTTTTTTTACTTGATATGTTTGCCCCTATTTTAGGTGCGAAAATCACAAAATCGGTTTTAGGCTTGGATAGGTTAGTTAAAACGACGAAATTTTAGACTAAAAACATGTTTTTCGTGCATAACTCGCCAAAACGAAACTGCAGAAAAAATAGGTAAAAATACTAAAAATATCATCCCTAATTATAAGCAATTGTTTTGATAAAATGCACATATATAATGAAAAAATGGGATTTTTAGGTTTAAATCGGCCAAAATCACTCTCTTTCTCTGATTACACGTTTGTTGTGTCTTCCTCACTCTCTCGTCGTTCTCTTTTTCTCCCATTTTGTGCTGACTTTTTGCCCGTAAAAACTCTCTGCCTATTTCTCTGACGGTTTGGCGCCGCGGTTCCCGTCTCTCCCGCACTTTGACCCGTTGTTGAACTGCTCGAACTCATTCGTCTCGTCTTGCTGACGAATGTCGTGCCAGGTTCCGTGGATTTCAGTCCCTCAGCTGTTCTGGACTTCATTTGGAGGTCGGACGGCTCGCGAGGACCGGATGTTGCCGGCACTGCTTCGGCATTAAAGCGCCTTAAATCGGGATTGAGACTGAAAAGTCCCTTTTGAGACTGAAATTCTCCACTTTTTTCTTTCTAAATTTACAAATCTTTGTTTTTATATGTATTTTAGTCCCACTTTTTTGGGAATCCGGTCTTTTATACCGGTCCCGGGTTTTCCCTTAAAATCCCAACGTTCAACTCTAATTTAAATCTTGAAAAATCTCATCTGCCCGACTAATCCATTCGTTGATACCAATGGTTGGGCAAATTGTCCAATTCGGCATTAACAACAAATTTATGGGTGGTCGACGGTAATGATAGCATTGGCATTTCGTTGTCCAGTTCGGCATTGACCACGAGATTATGGCGCAACTCAGGGCTTGGTCGAACAAGGTCCATAGGACGAGCCGAATGAGCTGTTACCATTCGACTTCTGTTGTCCCGTCCTGCTGATCCAGGCTGATCACCAGTATCGATCCGTCCTGCTGATCCAGGCTGATCACCAGTATCGATCCGTCCTGCAGCTTCAGGTTGATCACCAGTATCGATCCGTCCTGCTGATCCAGGCTGATCACCAGTATCGATCCGTCCTGCTGATCCAGGCTGACCTCCGGTTTCGATTCGCCCTGCAGACCCGGTTTCGTAGTCTTCCTCCTCCTCCTCCTCATCCTCTTCCTTCACAGCAATGTGAGTAATCATTGGTGGCATTCCATCGTCCCCGTCGACGGGTGGGTGCTCAATGACCAACGATTCGACCGTACTTCGGCGTGTTGGAGAAGGTTGAGGATGCCGAGATTGGTGGCCATGTTGATGGTAATGGGGATGAAGAGGTCTCGAAGAGTTTGGCACCGACGGCGCGGGTAGCTGAGGTAGAATGGAGCGTATCTGTATTTAAGAAAAGATAGAATCACAGAGACTGCTTCATAAAATGGCAAAAGAAACTCATTTTGGTCAAAGTCCATCCGATCAATCGGAAGTTTAGAAGCTAATTGTAAGTGTTAAGGCTGGACAGACCGGACCTTCTGATGGATTTTGTCGCTAGCACAGCACAAAGTCGTGGTTGTGGTCGTATTCGAAGAGGTCGGCGAGAATTGGGTCATCGACGAGACAGCCGTCATGTCCCCCCCAATGTCCGTGCTTAGACTGGTCGGGTTCAGGACCTGCTGGCAATCACTGTCCCCTGCAGATGGAGTTGCTGACGCAAGTTCGGGATGGACTTGGAGAAGAGAGTGCCGTCGCTGGGCGTGGTGGAGGCGGTGATTGTTGTGGGGGAGATCGTCATGACCGGTCCGGTGACTGTGGAATCAATTTCAAAGATTAATTTACCTAATTAGTTAATCCGATCACTGACAATGATGGGATGTGCAAATGCTCAAAGTTCTTGAACAGCGTTCCCTTTGCGATCAGTTCGCCAAAGCCGGTGGAGTGGGAGAAGGCATATCCAGACCGCAGTCGCCTCGCCATGGCCGTTCTTGTGGTCGGCCCGACGGCTTGTTTCGTCTCCGCCGCCGGCTGTTCCGACGGCTCCATGCATAGCCGATGACGAACTCGAAGCCGGTCGGAATAGGACGGATGGGTGTCGAACCAGAAGAAGCGGTTGGCGATCATCGGCACCAGCAGGATCACGCAGATTAACACTAAAGTGGCAGAAATGGAAACAAAATTGCCAAAAGCCAACACTTACAGAGTGACAGCCAGAATTCGGGAATCTGCACAGCGTTAAATGCAATGCCGAAAAAATTGTATTTGCCGTTGCTGACCAGCGTCCTGATTGGCTCTTAAAGTGTAAATTGATCTGAGTGATCAGCAGGCTAATTTTGAAAGTGTTTGATGTGGCCGACCGACCGATTTGGTAGCAAACAAAAACGGTGAGCGCGTAGAAGCCGACGGAGCCGGCAACCACCAGCCAATTAATCCATGTCCAATAGACCGTATCAAACGCAATTTGGCCAGTCACCACCAACACCAAAAAATGGGAAACGATCGGCCGATTAATTGGCCTCTTTTTGCCCGACCCACCAGCGCTGTGTAAGCAGTGAAAGCGAACAACGAATAATCGTTCAGGTCGCGTCCGTCAACGCCGACGGCGCGAAAAAAGGCGCCGAAGGGGACAAAGAAAAGGACGAGGGAACTGAAATGGACGGGCATCAAATGATGGAAATGTTCTCCTGCACCTGATCATGCCATGGATGATGGAGTAAATGAAGATGCGCATGTTGAAGAACAAGTTGAACTGCCCCGGGATGTACAGTCGGGGGAAGCGAATGCTGCACTGCTCGTCCACGTCCTGGTCGAAGATGCCCATCGCCAGCACGGGCAGTGCCGTGAAGCATAAATTGTACATGGAGATCAACATCGGGTCATAAACTGTCTGTGAGGGTAAATTCACAAAGAGTCAAATGAGAAATATTTTGTTGGAAGATTAATATAAAAACAGAAAAGCCGGGAGATTTTCTTATTTTAAAATAGTTTCGGGATTTCATGTTCTATTAGATTTTCAAAAAAAGATAGAGAAATATTCTGTCTGAGGGTTTAATATTCGATTTAATTTAATTTCCCGTGCCAATGTTGGAAATTTGCCATGCTTTTTGACTTAGCGCTACTTCAACTAATTGGCTAATTTAAAAAACAAAAACAATGACGTTTTCAACTCTTCTCGACGACATTTAAAGCATTCATTAATAGTAATTCGAACTCAAATTCCGTTTTTTCGTACAAAAAAGGCCCCCCCGGTCTCAATTCATTAAAGGCCCTGTTTTCAATACAAAACACGACTCAATTGGATTGTCAGTCAAACGCCCTCAGTGCGACATTATCAGCATTTATAATGCTTAGACCGCCCTAGTCGCTGTAAATTCATCATCGGCGGGACTGACAGTCCAAAGTCGTAAGGAATGGACAAAATTGGTTGGTTAAGTAAGGGGAGGGAGAGCAAATGTTCTCTGTGGTGCAAAAGGGACCAGACAGAGGGAAATGGGCGCGTTGTGTCTCTCCACACTCTCGTTTCTCTGCCACTCTCTCCTAAACTCCCACTCTCTAGCCTTTATTTATTAATTAATATAATTTAATTCTTTGCATTTATTTAAACAAACCTGGGCAGAGAAACCGCAAAAGAAAGCGTACCAAAAGTGTGGCAAAGTGTAGGCAAAGTTTTTGTAGAAAAAATAACGGAGAAACTGAAAATTCGACAATTATTTCGGACGGAAAATCATTTAGGAAAATCATTTACAATTGAATTTAATTTATAATTTTTTAGTATTTTGCCTTAGGGCGCAATTTGTTAATAATTTTATTCGCTTACTTTGCACATCCGCAAATACGACCAGCGCCCGTGGACGAGCAAAAGGCGTTCGAGAAAACGGAATTGGCCGATAGAAAAGTCGGAGGAGAGCACCGCTTGCATTCCCTCCTGGCCTAAATTAAGGAAAAGCTTTGTTTAAGGCTTCTTCAAAATTGGGTTGACCATTTGCCTACCGGTAAATTAAGGAAAAGCTTTGTTTAAGGCTTCTTCAAAATTGGGTTGACCATTTGCCTACCGGAAATGCCAACTCCGATGTGTGCCGTCCTTATCATGCTCACGTCGTTGGCGCCGTCTCCGATGGCCAATGTGACGGCTTTCACGTTGCGCTTCACCAAATCCACCACCTGCGCCTTCTGAAGCGGAGTGACGCGGCAACAAATCACCGACTGCCGATTGGGAAACAATTTAAAGTGAGGGCAGAACAACTCAGTCCCGGCATTTGGTCATCATTACCAAGCAGCTGGTGCCAATCTCCAGAAAAGTCTTCTCGTACTTTTGCTTCAATGCGTGGGCCAACGATTCCCCGTTGATGACCAGGGCATAGCCCCCGCCATGCTCAGAGCGTTCGGCTTCGTCTTCGGCTGCCAACCCTCTTTCGGCATCGTCCGTCCGCTCCTCCGCTGTCGCTGGACGACTTCTGCCGCTGATTTCGGCCGCTGCGATGCTTCTCGGCGACTTCATCGTAACAAATCGCCGATGTTCGGATGGAAATGAGCCTAAAAAAGGCATTTAACTTGAAAGGCACAGGTTCCATGCCATTAGAATCGCCGCCCGTGCCATTAGAACGCCCAACGTGTGCCGGAAAAGTGGTCGTTGTGCCGTTCTCAGTGGGCACGGGTGGCGGCACTCCGTTTGTTGAGGGCAGGGAAGGAGACGCTGATTTAGCGCCGGAGGGAGGAGAGTTCAAAGGCGAGGCCGACGAGCCGGGGATGGGCGTCGACGGCGGCGGGTAGAAACTGCTAACGCCGACAGCCGACTAAATGCAAATTCAAAAATATTTAAATTTTGTGAACATTGATGCCTTATTTAAGTGATTATTTAAAAGCTGGCAAACCAAATAAAGCAAAGGGCAAGGAAACAAAGGAAACGGCCAACAAAAGAAACAATAAATCGGAAAAAAACATTCCGCGAGGAAATCCGTCGAATCGCGCGGAATAAAATGGCGTGACTTCTTTTTGTGCTGTTGCAGCTTTATGTTTAATTAACCAATAATTAGTTAGTATATTGCTTCAAGCAATTCGAACTGAAATTGCGGCGCCGAGCAAAAGCATTTACAACCATCAAAAGGTGTAAAAGTGGTGGACACCCGTTCATGCCCGTTTTCGAGCCGTCCATCTGCAGGTACTGCTCCAACTTCTGTTGCTGCTGCGTTATCCTCAGCAATTTTCTCCAGCAAAGAGCTTCTCCTCCACCGAATCTGTCTGATTTGTTGATCAAATGCCGATCGACGTCTCTTATGCCCAGGTTTAGCTTTGTCCATGGCATCGGGGGAATATGCCATGCTGTGAGGGCGTAATGCGGCTTTTGGCAAAATGTCCTCGTGCCACTTCCAGTCCTCTGTTTCCTGCTCCAACTCGGCCAGTTCAAGAGCCACAATCTGTCGAGCAATGTATCGTTCCGCAGCACTTCCACATCCAATTCTGTCGTCTTTACCTCCGTCAGAATGGGGGAAAACAACGAATTTTTCGTTGATTTTGCCTTTGGCAATTTGGCAATACGCCAAATTTTGGACATAATAATTGTTCTGCGCAATTCCAGTGGCCATTCGGTTGGGCTTAGAAGAGAAAATGGTTCTCTTAAAGTGTGAAGAAAGGAATAAAAGGGGAAGAGAATTGAAGAGAAAAATGTTATTTTTTTAAAATTTAAAAGTGATCGATCGGATCGATCAATCGATCGGCCTACCTGCGCTTGTTTAGTGTCGCAAATGCGTCGTCGGATGTGCTTCAGCTGAACTTCCACCTCCTCCTCCTCCTTGCCGTCGATGACAAACACTTCGCTCATGGCTTCCGTCAACAGACGGCACGAATAGCCAATGTTGATCGCCGTCTCCGTTTTGTCACCGGTGAGTACCCAAATTTTGATGTTTGCCGCCGCCAACGTGGCGATAGTTTGTGGCACGCCTTCCTGCAATTTGTCCTCAATCGCTGTTGCCCCCAACAACAGCATGTCCTGCTCCATCTCCTCGTACAACGCCTCCACAAGCTCTTCCTTTCGTTGAGAGTCCAATTGAGCAGTCCGCAGTCGATCCTTTTCCGTTAATTATTAAAAATCAGCGACACGGATTTGGGATTCAAAAATCGGATCCTTTCAGGCCCAATGCGTAAAAAGACTGACCATCCATTTCAAGCAGTACTCCGACTCCACCGGTTTGTACGCCACGCACAGCGTTCGCAGACCGTCCGACGCGAATTTGTCGAGGTGTTGCAGCGTCGCACTGCGCAACAATTCGCTCGTCCCACGCGCACTCAGCCGATCCAAAACCTCAATAAACATTTTTGGATCGTTTTAATCAATCAATAAAAGACTTAACAACATTTTGGATCGTTTTAATCAATCAATAAAGACTTAACAATACCGTACCATCGTGTCGGCACCCTTACAGTACAACATTGTCTTTGTGCCAGAGCGAATCAGCACGGACATTCGCTTCCGCACATTGTCAAAGTCGAGGATGTGCAGCATTTCGTACACCTTTTGTAATTTTAATTGATTTAAAATTGCATAAATAATGTAAATAATTAGGTACTTCCTCTTGTCCGTTCACTTCAATGCTAATCGATTTTGGCGTCCGCGATTTGAACACAAAGCCAAAATTACGTGCCGCCGACGTCAGCGCCGCCTCATCCGGACTTTGAGCCTTAACGGACAAAAAGCGAATGATTAAATGAATTATTTTATGTTTTTGTTGTGCCTGATATTCCAACACATTGCCCGGCTTCCGTTCCGGCATCACCGTATGGCAAATGGCCAACAGGCGCCAAAATTCGTTGACCCAAAAATGGCAAAATAAAATAAAATAAAATAATTTAATTATATTAAAAATCGGCACTTCTTCGATGCCGCTTTTTGTGTCCTCCAGCAGTGTTCGGTCGAAGAAACGAAAATTCGGCTCGTGCCATCGGTTGTCCGAAAAATCCAACGGCGGCGGCGACGGCACATTTTTGTCGTCGTCTTCAATTGGCACAATTTCACCACGCTCCGACATTACGTCGCCATAACTCCGTCCGTTAATTGAACACTTTTTGAACAGCTGAAATAATTAAAAGAATAAAGCGATTTTGTTGTGTCCGTGTACTAATTAACCATAATGTTCTGTGTCAACGTGCCGGTCTTGTCGCTGAATACGTACTGAACTTGGCCCAACTCCTCGTTCAGAGTGCTGGTCCTCGCCCGTGCCGGCGTGTCTGTTTTGTCGTCGTACATTTTGATGTCGTTGTTAATGAACTTTGAATGTGCCAGCCGAATCATTTCCACACTGTAACGAGGAAATACCGTAATGAATATTCCGTACAGTATCGAAACCATGCTATATACCGTAACACTGACTGACTGACTGACTGACCTGATGTACAGCGATATGGGCACAACGGTGTTCAGCAATATCAAATAGGAGAAGAATTGGAGAGCGGCGATTATCAGTGCTTTGGAGGGTCCGACCGAATTTGGATCATTGTCTTCCTGATCATAATCAATGGGTCCAACAACAGCACGTGAAATTCCGTCGATCACCCCATTGGACGGCATGGAAAGCACTCTTTTGGTGCTGACGACGAACATGTCCCAGGGCAAATAGACGCGGAACAGACGCCCCGTCACGTGCTCCCAAAGGCCGGACATTAAAGTGCAGATCAGACACATCGCCAGCAGAAACAGAACGATCTGAACGCGATGGAAACGGATAGGAAAGCCGAAGTCGAATGCCCGTCGTACCCCGAGGATGAGCAAGTTCAGAAAGCGGTCCAGACTTGTCCGTTTGATGGTTGCGTGCCCGCTGTTCTGCATCAGTTTTGTGTCCCTTCCGGCGAACACCACCAACCCGTAGCACCAGCGCGTGTTGCGCAGTCGACAGCCTCGCAGCAACATGTTGCGGTTGTCCAGCGGAATGGCATTGCCACGCCATTCCATGCGGCCCTCAAAGTGGTCGAGACGGTTGTTGGGAAGTTCACAGACAATTTCGCCTGGGAAATTGGAAGAATTAGCACAAAATAATTGTTTTAAATAAATGAAAAACATTTAAATATTCCAAGAAATAAATTAAATCATAAAGTTTTACCATCGAATTCGGTGATTTCCTTCAACCTGTCGTTGAGAGGCACGGTTTCCGGCAACGCAACGCGCGTCTTCAAGTTGGTCTCCCCGTCCAATTCCGCAGTTTCGATGTAACACAAACCGTGCGGTTCGGAGGTGGAAAGCTTCAAAAAATGGTTTTGAAGGAATGTGTTGAAACGAAAGCTTCAAAAAATGGTTTTGAAGGAAAGCATTGAAACGAAAGCTTCAAAAAATGGTTTTGAAGGAAAGTATTGAAACGAAAGCTTCAAAAAATGGTTTTGAAGGAAAGTATTGAAACGAAAACATTTTAACTGACCAAAAGCAAATCGGCGGCTATAAAATGTTCGTTTTCCATTCGAATGATGTCCCCCACCCGCACGTCCATCCACTTCTCCGGCTCCAGCCGACTATTGCGCACAACGTACGAAATACGGCTGTTCACCTGACTGTCGTTGCGATGTCTTTGCTGAAATGCCAAACTTTTCGCGATTTTCAAATTGTTTAGAATAATAAAGTCTAATAATCAGAAGAAGCTTTAAACAAATAATGGAATTAATCTCGTCGAGTGCTTTCATTTGGTGTTCGACCAAATTTATTGAGTTATTCATAACAAATTCGACCGTATTTGTTAGGACCGGTAGTCTTTTGAACTAATTAAATAAAAATAATTATTAAAAAGTGGGGGCGGCCAAAATATGCAAAAACATTTTTTCGGGAATCACCAAATCGTCGAAGGCGTCCTTCACGGCACTGCAGGCGAGCACACAGCTCAACGGGATCAAAGTGTACCCCCACGGAACAGAGGCAATTTGCGGCCAGAATTGGAGTCCAAGCAGTACCAGGAAGTAGAAGTTAGCAATTCGCGTGAATTGCTGATACAAATTGCGTGGAAGGAAGGTGAGGAACGAGTACTTGGACGTCTTGATGTAGTTGGTCTGGAATTTACCGAAATCAGAATATACTTGGACGTCTTGATGTAGTTGGTCTGGAGTTTACCGAATTTATCAGAACATTTTTATTTTCATTAATTTTCGAGGCTGTATTATTTTCAAGAAATGCGCTGTGCCTACGGCGTAGTTGAACGGTGCGTTGAACGCGCGGTCGTTTGCACGGACGACGCGTTGCGTTTCGCCCCCGGCGGAAGTGCCCCGCGGCGAACGTTCGGCGGAGTGCCGCCTCGCCCCCTCCGGCTTGACGCCGTTCTGTGCCGTTTGTGGCATTTCTTTGCCACCGCTGTTGCTGCTGCTGGGTTGCTGCTGGTCACTGCCGAAAAGACACTTGAACAGTTTGGCCAACATCAGAGAGACGGACGGACGACGGCACAAAACTGAGGGGAAACTAATTAGGCAATTAACGATTAGTTGAATCGGAAACAAAAAAAGAAACATTTCTTTTTGCGATTGGTGCATTTGGTAATTTATTTAAAACCTTTTATTTTGACAAAAAGAAAACGAATGAATCAAATAAACAAAACGCGAAAAAAGGCATTAGCATTTTATGCTGAAAAATGAAATCGATCGATTAGAAAAAAATTTTGTTTTGTTGTTCCAAAAGGAAAATGAAAGAATAAAATTAGAATTGTTTTTTGATTTTATCTTTTATATTGACTTATCAATTCGACTTTTGATTAATAATTTACGATAATTTCGAAACTGTTAAAACAATTGCTTCCGGTTTTTGGTTAGAATTATCGGATTTAAAATTTAATTCAATTCATTGACTAAAATTACGGTCTTATCCCTAAAGAAATGATCAGTGACATCAAATACAAAACCAACCGTTGTCTCGTCCTCGTGCAAAACCTGGTCATATTCGGACATGGCCACACAGAAGATGATCGCAGTCACATCCTTAAACAAATGGGCTGATCAGTTGAGTGATCAAAAAGGGTGATCAGAGGCAATTTGTGATCAAGCCAGTCAATCATCCATCCAAAATAATCCAAAAATTGTTGTGGACCTCAAAGCAGTGAATCCACTTTTTCCTTTCCGAACGCTGTCCGCCCACATCGAACAGCTTGAAGTTGAGGCTTTTGAAAGTGAAATGGACCTGACAATGGACGGTTCAGTTTCTTTTTTTAAACATTTTTTATTTGTGTGAACCTCCACAATGCCCGTGGTCTTAACCCGGGTGCGCAGAATGTCCTGCTCCGTCGGCTGATAATTTGACTGCCCCAGGCGGTCCAAATCATCGAGGAAACTTAAATACTCATGGGCAATTTTAATTTTAATGGCAGAAAAATAACCAAAATCAATTCAAATTTCAAAAACTGACTATTTGGCTGAGTCGTTCAGTTGGTATTCGTTGGAGCGTGAGAAGCACTCCTGAACGCCGACATCACCCCACAACCGCTTCATGGCGGCCAGCAACTCCTCGCTGAACGGCTCCGTGTCCTCCATCCGCGCTACCACGTCCATCACCAACTTGGCATCGGACTGAAAATGCGAAATTTTGTAATTGAAAGAATCGCTCGTCACTTTGCCATTTTGAATTAGCGTATACTGTAACGTCAAATTCGGTCGAAAACGGTTTTTTGCCATTAAAATCATGCTTAATAATAATAAGACAATTTAAGTAATCCTCCCTCATTAAGAAGGTTTTTCATATTACAATTTTTTGCTTTTACTGTCACGAACCTCCCGCTCAGGAACGCCGAACGGAATGGTTAGGTTGCCCATGGCACGCAGAATGGCGACCAGCGACTGCACTGTGTTGCTGTACACAACTGGTTTGTACTGCTTGTAGTCCTCGGCGGTGAAGCCGGACTCGTGGATGATCCTCAAAGATGAAACAATATTAAAGAGATAATTCTGGCATTCATTCACTTCATCTGCTTCACAATGGTCGATTTGCCGGACTCGCCGGCTCCGAGAAGCAGCAATTTGATATCCTTGGAAGCCTAAAAAGAAAGCGGACATTCGCGTTCCAATCAAATAATTATGGCACTAAAAAGAGCGACCCTCCCCCCATAGTTTCTGTCTGTTGGTGGTGCTCACATGCAAAAGTCCTCCTTCAAATTCTTCTCGATCATTTTGGACTACAATACCCCCCC
>MEIZ01000016.1:509533-532512 GCA_001723225.1 Globodera ellingtonae | reverse complement strand
CGGAGAAATCAGAGAATTGTTATTTTATTAGAGAGAGAGGGGGAGAGATGAACTTTTGGAGGACAAAGGCTGGAAAGTGAGTGAGGATGGTTGCGCACATTTAAGTCTCAATTCGATCCCTCAATTCCACTTTTGGGTTGGGCATGGACTGGACGAATTTTGTTGGACAAAAGGGATGAAACGAAATAAAAATGATTTGCAAAGCGAACGAAAGTGTGCAGCGACGACGACAACTTTACACAAATTGCGGTGGCCCAATCGATCGATTATATTTTTTTTGGACACTTCCCGCTGATTCATTCACCGACCGAAAGAAAAACGACAACAGCGAAAAAAAAGAATTTGAGATACATATGTACACAAATAACTTCAAAAGAATTCTGCCCGTTGACGTTTAATCTTTAATGATTGAGCGGGGAAACGAAGGCGGAAAAGAGAAAACAAAAAGAAAAACAATTCCCCCCCCCCATTCATTTGGTTAAGCCCCGCCCGTTTATAGACTTTTACGCATCCCTTGTCGATGTACCTATTTAATGCGTGGTTGTAATTACTGAAAACAACATGAAAAAGCTTATACGGGAAAAAGAGTTGTGCATTTATCCAAATATCGAACCCAGATAAAAATTCAAAAAATCGAAGTTCTCTGCTTACGTTCAAAACGACTCAAATTTAGTCGTTTAAGCCTATTACATTGTGCACATCGAACACATTTATATTATTATTTAAACATTCGGAACGAGAGCGGGACAGCTAATTTGTTTCACTCAACTTCCAATTCGTCGTCGTTTTTGCTGTTAGTCTTTTGCAAGTTTTCATAAAGTCGGGCGCCCACTTCGCCAGCAACCAACGGGCCAGAATTTTGACGAACAAAACGCATCAGCAACAGGCCATCAAGGCCAAGCAGTTCATCTTCGAACTGTCGAACACTCCATCCATCTAAAACCGTGAAAGTCTGAATTTAGAAAAATATGTTCTACTGACCAACTTTCGTCGGCACAAGCTTAAGAAAGGATTTGGCACTGTAAAGTTGGAACGGACGCATAAGACGGACAATGTAGAAGAAGGTGTTGAAGAAGGCAAGGAAGATTAAGGCGAAGTACCAGAAGTAGAGGAATAGGAACATCTGGAGTCGATGGGAGTTAAACGCCGGCACAAATGAAGAAGAAGTACCTTTTCGTTGATCATGTTCACACTCAGCACACACCGAACCTCACTAAAATCACAAATAAAGGCCATGGGGTTGACCGATGATTTCCGTTTGAAAAACCTGAGAAGGCCGCCATCCGCATGTCCCAAAAAGTCCCTTCCGTATTCGCAGTAAGAAATGCGGGGGAAGTAAGTGAACTGCTCCTGCCAGCCGTTGTTTTGCCAAGTCGACATGGCCAACTGAACTTTGAAAAACAAAAAATAAATAAAAATGAAATGAAACTGAAAGCCAACCTTAATGCCCCAGCGCCAATCTTTGTAACCGACGAAATAAGTAAGGAAGAACAGTTGAGCGCCAATGAGTACGATGTTCATCAGCTTGAAACCCAAAGAAAGATTAAAGGGACAAAATTTGAACTTACTTTGAAGATCAGATACATAAAACAGGCGCAACACCCCAATCCACCGCCACGAGCCTCGGCGATCTATGCCGTAAAAATATTTACTATATAAAGGCATAATGCCAAAAAAAAAATTTTTTTGTCTTATTTCATGTCACGATATACTAGTATTTTCACTTAGATTTAAATACCATAAAGCCTAATTTTTGAAATGGTTAATTCGGGTCCGGAGTTTGAAATCGGTCGGAGAAGACGTCAACTTCGGGTTTGGCGCCTTCGATAACTCCAGAAACTACACTTCTAAAAATGGGTGGCACCAGCTCAATATTATGCAATTTTTGTTTTTGTAAGAAAAATTGTTCAGAACCCGGAAGATGTATTCGGTTGCTTCATTCAACTTTTTCTCCCGTTTCTCTCCCGAAGAAAGCCGCGCATCCCAACAGAGTTCGTTGACGTGGTTAAAGTCGACGTCTGAAAAAGAAATTGTGAATCTGATGACACTCGGTCAAAGCCCAACCGGGCATCCGATGTCCGAAGCGCCAGAAGAATAACGGAAGACGAATCAGCAGTGCCTGGGCGATCAGAACGAAGGGGACCCACTGAAAGTGAAAAGTCCAATTAATAAAGCTAAAGGTATAAATAAATCAATTGGGATTCGATTCATTGTCGAAACAGAGACGAACGAACGCAGAACCAACAATTACCTGGTAGTAATGTACGGAAATCCTGTACGGCTGGGAGCTGTCTTCGATGTGCATATAATCCTTCACATATGTGCCGGACACGTAGCAGTACTGATGGACGTAGTAGACCCATGCCTCTACAGGGGCGAACGAAGGAATGTTATTTGTTAGTTCTTAGAAAAAGCACGCACCAGAATACTCATTGGGCAACATGCAACTAATCGGCTTCCCGAGGTAGTCGACAGTCCCCGTAATGAACATGAACAACGTCAAAAGCATGGGAGTGTAGCGGTAGCACAACCTGTCCACGAACTCATCTAATTTAATCCTCGGTGGAATAATATTGAAAGAAGCCAGTTGTTGTAACATTTTTCTCGATTACCTAATATGTAGTAAGGTATGTATGTAGGGTTAGAATAACAAACGAATTTAACAAAAATGTATTTAACAAACCCGACCTAAAATTTGGTCCGTTTCTAACTTTCTCAATTTCCTAATATTTTTCAGAGCACCGCCTCCCTTCTACATACTCCGAAATCCCAAAAAATACCGATCTCGACTGACGACAAATCAGTCATTAAAAAGAGCAGTGTTTTTGTTTTGACAATATAATTTTGAGTGTACTTGATTTTTTTAAATTTACAGTATGTATTTATACTTGAATCTGGCCTTAACAAGATGGCAAACCCTGTGATTATAAAGCACAAATGAATGAATTGTCACTTTGCTTGAGTGGACGTTTTATCACTTGCTCATGACATTTAATCACCTAATGAAAAAATGGGTGTTTTATCACTTGGCTCCATGACATTTCATCACCTAATGGAAAAATGGACGTTTCATCACTTGGCTCCATGACATTTCATCACCTAAGGAAAAATGGACGTTTCATCACTTGGCTCCATGACATTTCATCACCTAATGGAAAAATTGACGTTTCATCACTTGGCTCCATGACATTTCATCACTTTATGCAAAAATTATAAGGAAAACGATCGGGAAATTTTTTTCTTCCCTTCTTCTCTTCGATTTTTACTCTCTTTGGGTAATTTTAATTATTTCAAAACAAAATTAAATAATTTGAAAATATGTTTAAATACATAAATTGAGATCAGGCGCCCCAGAATCACACTTTTTACTATTTTATATGTTTGTAGGTATATTTTTTTTTTTTGCTTTGTCGAATGTATCAATCAGTGCCCGGGGCAGCAAAGGCAATCGATGGACATCAAACGACGAAAGCTTCTTGATCGATCGCTTCTTTGTGCCTGCCGCTTTCATTTACTAACTTAAAACTTCCAAATATCCGGCTCGCTCCATTATCTCTCCAGCGATGAAGTGCTGGACTTTGCACTCGCTTTGTGTCCATTCTTTTCCCCTCCTCCCTCAGTTTGGACTTCCCTTACGGCGTTATTCTTCTTCAAGTTGTCCCTCCGTTGTTTTCGTTCACATTTTACCAATTTGGCCAACTTTTCACGGAATTGTGTGGCAAAAAGAGTGTACAAAAACGGATTGAAGGCGCTTTGGAATTGGACGAAAGTGCTGGTGAGGAACACAAACTCGAACGGCAACGGAAGAGGACGGCCAAAGAGAGCACTGAACACATTAAGCAACAATTTGTAAAGGATTTCGATATTCAAACAAAAAAACAAAATCTCTTTTTTTCATCGGATTCGAAATTTTCTGTTGTTTGAATTAAATTTAAATTGTGTGAAAAAAAATTTGGCTCACCCCCAAAGAAAGTAAATGACCATAGGCGTGTAACAGAGGAAGAAAAGCGTCACGCAAATCATTAACATCTTCACGACGTTTCGTCGAGCGTTGACATTTGCTGCATGAAAAGGGAATGATTAACCAACCACCGTTTAGTCCGATCAATTTCAATTATCAATCGATTAGACCGTTTAGTCCGAATCAATTTCAATTATCAATCGATTAGACCGTTTAATCCGATTCAATTTCAATTATCAATCGATTAGACCGTTTAGCCCAATTCAATTTCAATTATCAATCGATTAGACCGTTTAATCCGATTCAATTTCAATTATCAATCGATTAGACCTTCTGCTGTCGAGGAGGTGGACGACTTTTGTGAGGCCTTTTGGGGGGGTTTTGTTGTGGCCACAGCCGGGGCCACTTGGCTGATGCTGTTGACCAGCTTTGTCTCCAACACGCGACGCATTGTTCCATTGGGCCGATATGCCGTGGCAGCAGAAACGGAGGAACTGCCGGAGCCGGAGGCACTGTTCTTGCGCTGTTGTCTCACTTTTTAGACGAATTGGTTAAATACAGTAACCCATGCAACGGTAAGTCTTTTCAACTACAGTCAGCCGCCCCTTACCGATTCTGTGCAGAATGTTATTCTTTGCCCACAAAACACGGCAAATTCGTGCGTAAAGAAACGCCGAAAGGACCACGGGAAATGCGTAAGTGAGCACAAATTCCGACCATTTATAGGCGCGCCACAATGAACTCTTTCCGGCCAAGCGACTTCGACAAATGCGCATCTCGCCTAATTAGGTTATTCATAAATATGAATTAAATTTGATTTATATAAATACACAATTCTACCATTCCAAGGTGCCGGTTGGGTCTGAAAGAGTGCCAAATATGGAAACTGGTATGCCATGGAAAATGTCCAAAGGCCGAGAATGGCGAGCAGTGCTCGACTGCGAGTGCACCAAACGGCGGCGTGCATCGGGTGGACGATGGCCACAAATCTTTGTTAATATATAATAAAAACAAATTTAGTCAATGTTAAAATAATCTTAATTTTATTTTATTGTCTTAATAGTACAAATAAATAACGTTAAAAAAGCATGTGAACCGAAGAAAAGTCAAAGGAATTTTGGCATTCTCAAAGATAATTAAATTAATTAAACGAAACCTTTCCACACAAATGGCCAAATAAGTGAAGATGGAAACGACCAGCAAAGAGTTACTCAAATACCGCCCAATTGGACAGAAACTTTCGGGAAAATGCCATCCGCCGTCCCCGTGGACAGACATCGATGCCCAAAATGGCGTAAATGCCAGCAAATAAAGCAAATCGGCAATGGCCTAAAGGCGTTGGGGCGTTACAGAATGACAGAAATTGCCAAATTTGAACTCACAAAGAAAATTTTGGAGCACTTTTGTCCCAGAAATTCTGACTTTTTTAGAGTTAGTTAGAGGAGCTATTTGTTTGCTGAAGTCTTTTGCGTTTAAGAGCTTCACAATTCGATGCTAATACAAATACAAAACATTGAATTCGGCATAAAAATGAGGTTTTGTGCCGAAATGGTCGGAAATTGCAGTCAATTTGCCGTTGTGTAAAGACACGAGCGAACTGACCAAATTAAGCAGCAGCAAATTCATCGGAGACCGTCGCATTTTCGAATCGCCGACGACGGCCACAACGACGAGTCCATTGGCCAAAACGCCAATGAAAGTGACCACTCCGATAAGTGAACCGAACAATAGCGAAAATTGGGGAGAAACGGTGGCAAAATGTGACGGGGCCGTCGAAGGCGTTGTTGACGAGTTATTATGCATCGGACAAATAAGTAATTAAGAAGACAAATTACCTAATTAGGTAATACATTTTGATATGGGATAATTATTTTGGTTTTTTTTTGTCAAATGATCTAATTTATTCATTTATTTCAAAAATCTGATGAAAATAAAGGCCAATAATTAAACTTTGAGTAAAAGAAAGAGAGAGAGGGAAAGTGTTTGTTTTTGCGCGACCACTTTNTCCTTTGACGGGTTTCATCGTTCAGTTCGGTCACACCCGCGAAAATGGCCCCAATCGACGCGGGCAACCCAACATAACATTTATTTGGGAGTAAAAGTGTTTTTAATTGGCGAATCATTTGTTTGGGTAAGCGTTCGCCCGGGGGGACAGTCTTTCGATCGAAGGGAAAGTGATCAGAACTATCCGCCATTTGACCGGTCCATTCAAAATTCAAACAATTCAAACAATTAACAAAAACAATTAACAATTGGCGGTTAATCTCTTTCATTAAACAAATCTTTTTCCTTTTCCGACAGTTTGCCGTCCGTCCGCCCCTTACAAATAAATTAGTTACAGTCGGAGACGCCATTTGGTTGGTGCGTTTACAAAAAACCGGTGAATTATTATTATTTTTATTAGTCAATTAATGAAATGGACGGCAAATAATTGCACATTTTGTCAAAATTGGACTTTATAAATAAGCGATAGAAAATAAATTGGCAAAACAAACGGACAAATGTAAACATTTTTAAGTGAGAGATCGAATATATTTTTATTTTAATAAATATTTTATCAACTCATCAAATTTGTTCAATTATTTCGATTCACATTTTATTATTTACGAATAAAAAATATATTTCTTCATTTGTTTTTCGAATAAATTGAATTGAATCTTTGCAATATTCCGGAGACGGAATTATAAATATTTATTGCTTTTGCGTTGTGAGTCATCGCCTTTTATTTGCTTTTCTTCCGTATGAAAGGGGCAAAACTTTGCCTTTTTGCTTTGATTATTATTTCTTATCGCCCCCCCGCCGCATTTATTTGGCCAATTAAAACGTTGAAAATTTCCCCCAAAACTTTCAATCATTTTTTTGTTTTCTTTTGGTCGTTTTTCATAGCAAAATGCAACGCCTTTCTTCAACAATTATTCTGCCGGCGTTGTTCATCGTTCTGTTGTCCTCCATTTTGACGGCTAATGGCAAGTTAATTACATAAAGTCTGACAAAAACTAATTGATTGAGCGATCACTTTGTCCGAAGGGTGGTGATTTGTCCGATAATTCCCTCACCCACCGATCAGTCCATTTCGTCCGTAGAGTGGTGATTTGTCCGATAATTCCCTCACCCACCGATCAGTCCATTTCGTCCGTAGGGTGATGATTTGTCCGATAATTCCCTCACCCACCGATCAGTCCTCTCGTCCGTAGGGTGGTGATTTGTCCGATAATTCCCTCACCCACCGATCAGTACATTTCGTCCGTAGGGTGGTGATTTGTCCGATAATTCCCTCACCCACCGATCAGTCCTCTCGTCCCGGTTAGTCCCGGTGCCGGTTTTTCCCAAAAGTCCCGGCGGTCCCATAAACTCAACTTTCAGCTCTCAAATGTTTGGATGGCACTGACCTGATCTCCAATTCGTTCAACATAAGCACCAATTTCGAAGCGAAGGAATGTCCGGCACACAGCGCCAATTGCTTCACGAAAGAGTGTAAATACGGTAAGCGACTTTTTGAAAAATATTTTAAACCGTCCATTAACACATAAAGCAAAAAGGGAATCCAAAATCCCCCAGGGAACGGCACTTCGTGGTACGCATTGGGCTGCGCGGACGCGGACGAATGCAATTCCGGCACTTTTGTGACTGTGTGCAAAGTGACCGGCGAATTGTCGTGCACAAAATGCACCGGCGAACTGTGCAATGGCGCGCTCGGCCTGCACTTTTTCGGCACATTTGCAACGATTTTGGCCGTATTTACCGGTGCCAAATAAAAGAGGCATTTAATAAATATAATTTATTTGATTTTAGCATTTTCTGTCTTCCGCCACTAAACAAAGCGATCGATGGCCAAGAAAAAGTGATTAAAATATTTGGACAGATATTTATTTTATCGGTAAAAATGACGACATTTATAAAAATGGAAAGTTACTGAATGAAAAAGCATTTATTTGAAGCCACAAATAAATTATGTTAACGGTGCCAACCGATTTTTGTGATTTTGTTTCTATGCCTTATAAAAGAAAAATTATTTTTAATTCCAAAAAAGGCATTAAAATTTATTGCATAATTTTCTTTGGTATTTGTCCTAATTATGCAATTTTGTTTGATTGAAAATGCTGAAACCGCCGAGGGGATACTCGACCAATTACGATTTCCAAAATTAACTTTTTATTCAGAAACTTCCATATCCCATTAAATAGTACACAAAAATTCAAAGTGTTGAGTCCAGAGTGCAGCAGCTGCTACAGTACACAATGTGCCTACGGTAGAAACAATTTGGGGCATAACATTTGTGGCATCTTAAAGCATTTTTAAAACTTTAAAAATGATTTAATAATACAGTCAGTGTTCACTGCCCTGATACTTTCGGCGTGAGAGAAATTATGGGCGACAATTAACGATAATTAATGATGAATAATTTAAGTCAAATTGAAGCACAACCAATTAGCCTTTTTTAGTTTACTTGGCATTTGTCAACAATTTCAAAACTTAAATTTTAAATGCAAAAATTATTATTCAGGAAATAATAAATTTTTTTTATGATCTTAACTCCTTGCTAATTTTTTTGCGGAAGCCGAATTTCCAATTTAATTATTTTATCAACCACATTAATATTATTTACTGTAACAATGTTAAAAGCGAAAGATCTTAAGAATATTTATTTAATTTGTCTTAGAAAGACACTTTATCAATTTACAAAGACAATTAGCAACAGACTGACTTCACGCGTTTCCAATTAATTGAGTTCATTTTATTTTGCCAGAAATGTGGGCGCTTTACGCGAATCGCTTTTCCTTAAAAAAAATAATATAAAATGAATATTTGATGAAAGTCGGCTCCGCTGATTGCTTTGTGCATGGGTAATTTTAATTACTAATTACGATATGGCACACAAACATTGGCATTGGCACTGCTCCGGTCCAAATTGGGGGTATAGTAATTTATTTGCATTGCTTTACGTTTTCTTCAAATATTTTCTGTGAATTTTTCATTGAAAAATTAACATTTCATTAGGGCAAAGACAAAGCATTGCAAGTGGCAATTTAACTTTGAAAGTCCACAAAATGTAATTAAATTTAATCCGTTTAATTCTTTCAGCCCCTCGGGGCTTTTCAATTACTTTCCCATCGTTTCTTTTATTTCAGTTTTTGTAAACGGACCGAAGCATTTGATTGATCTTTTATCGATGGAGCTTTTTCTGTTCGATCGAGCTCGTTTTGACAAGCTGTACAACTGCACTCTGTACAGTGTGGACGCCATCCCATTGGAGAGGCGGCAAAACATCGCTTTTGGCACTTCGCTAATTTTCTTCTTTTTGCTTTTTGAAGTGAATGAATTGAATTAATGCCGCCTTCATCAAAGCCTTTTTACACATTAAGCTGTTCTATTTGCCATGTGTTGCGGCCCTTTTTCGGATGCTTGGCCAAAGTTGTTACAAAGTGATGTTCTCCATTGCGCTTATTGACGTTGTGGCCCTCCCGGTAGCCGGCCTTATTCCCGGCGTATTTGCCTTACGGGGAATTGAGTTCTGCTCGTGTCCAACGCTTATGCTTATCGTTGGAATGTTTGTCAATTGTAAGCACTCAATAATTCAATTCTTCCTTAAATACTAACAACAACTCAATTACAATTATTGTGCTGATCATTCGGCGTTTCCATCAAAGATGGGGCGGGGCGGGGCACTGTCCCGGCTAGGTTAATGCATAAATTGAACCACTGACCGGCATTGTTCCACCACCGATCAGCAAGCAGTCCAATAGTTTAAATTCAAATTGCGTGTCCGTCAGGGGTCTGGTGCCTGGAGAGTTCAGCTGCCGTTCTGCTCGCCGCCAACCGTTGCCTCGAACTTTCATGGCCTTCCCTTGGCCAACTTCTGTTCAACGGATGGCGCACTTGGGGCTGGCTGTTGCTTGTGTTGGCTTATTCTCTGTACTACGGCTTTTTTGGCACTTCACCCGCCGTTTGGAGCTCGGTTCAACTCACATGGACCTACAACCCCCACGGCGACTATTTGCCCGGCATGGACAGTCTGGCGAGATTTTCAGCCCTTTCCTTATATTTGTTATGACGTAGAAAAATGTGACGCATTCATTAGGCTTATTCCCTTACATTTTCTCAGTACGTGAACTCTCTGGACGTGATCCACTCCATTCTGATCACTGTGTCAATCCCCGCTTTTTATGCACTGTTTCTTGTCATTTTGCTGTCAGTCCAGAACGAATGGACTCAAAATGGAGTTTCAGGAGTTATGACACATAAGGTCATAAGAATTCAATGTTCAAAATGTTTACCCTAAGGGGTTTAACCCATATTATTCAATCGATTCTTAGTGGAGTAACCTACTGTAATTATAATCATAGACGTGCATACAAGTGCTGGTCATCAGCTCAACAAATGTCGGTGTGAGCTTTTGCTATGCCCTAATGGGCTTTGTGTCCGTCCCGCCCATTTTGGTGGTCATTTGTGGCACGTGGCTTTGGCTTTTCCTTCACGGTATTTCCAATTAAGAAATATTTTGCTACCATTAAACGAAATGTTTGGCTTTTTTCAGTTTTTGTTACGATTTACTTTTATTGCAGGCCATCCGCCGCTCGTTTATTTGTTGGCCAACAAAACAATACGAACGGAAGTTGGACGAATGATGCCATTTAAGGGTGGGCGAAATTAAATGTTTCGGCTTCTTCTGGCGGCTGACAATATAATTCCTATTGGAATTGTGCCAGAACGGCACGGCACGGAAGCTGGCTGGCCGAGAAGCCCAAAAAAGGGGAGGAAAGGCGTGTAAATTCTTTGAAAGTTTTCGGATTGAGTCGACTTTCTTCTCGAAGGTTTACCCTTTCCACTCCTTTCTGGGATTCTCAGTCAGTCAGAGATGCCGTAAAACATTCAATCTTTTACTATAAATAGCAAAAAGGAATTCGGCAGTGCCGTGGGAGAAAATTTTGAAACAATCTTTTTTTTGCTGGAATAATTTTTAAAAAATGCTGTTATTTCTTTTCGTTTAACTCCCTTTAGTTGGCAAAATGTTCAAACAAAAGTGCCAAATCGCAACGGTCGGAATCCAGCGGAGCGCAAAGCCACCCAACCAACAATTGGTAGGGCGAATCGGACAAACGGTCGACCAGTGATTGTTTGACTCGATGAGTTCGACAGATATTGGACAAATCAATCCCGGTTATGCCATTTTAAATTGCCGTTAGAAAAGTGTTGACAATTCGCCAATCGGAGGTCGAAGATTTTAATTTGACAAATGGGAAACAAAAGAAAATGAAAATGTTTCATCGCTATTTAATCGGAACATTGCGCAGCGTCGGCGCCGTCAGCGGCGAAGAAACGTCGCCGTCCACACGCAGCGAATTGCCCTTAAAAACGCAATCGCCGGTGTCGGAAACGCGTAAATCCTAAAAAAGGGAATAAAAATTGTAAAATTTCCAAAAAAAATTCTCACCGAAGCAATCAATTCCCAATTATTTTTTCTCAACATTTTGTCCGGTTGACGCCCAAAATTGTCACAAACGATTAGAGAACCCGGCTTACACGACTGATCAGTCAGCTCCAACGGCTCAACCTGAATTTTTTCGATAAATGAATGAATTTTGGGATAAATTGGTCCGTTTCTTTACTTTTTCTTCTGTTGACGCGCACAAAATCATCGCATGCGAAACGATGCCACGCATTTTTGACGGCCTCATGTTGCAAAGGCAGACGACGAGACGATTTTGGAGCTGAAAATGTTCCGAATTCAGAAAATTGCCTAAATTTCCACCTGTTCAACTCCGATATATTTGACGAGTCCCGCGATGACCGTCCGCGGCTGCGACTCGCCCAAATCCACGTTACTAATGAACAGAGAATCGGCGTTCGGATGCTTCAGAACTGACACCACGCGACCCACCCGAAGGTCCAAACGCGCAACATCGACCGGTTTTTCAGCTAAAATGAAATGGATTTTTTGAAATCAACAAAGAAATGTGTTATTGAAGACTTGGTAACTGCGTTTGTCCTAATTGTTCATAAAAACTGCTCACTCTCAGCGGTATCTTCGGCATTTTCCCGTGCACGAAACAATGTTCCAAAGCTGAGTGGTCGACAATTTGCTGATAAATTGGCATATTTCGCCTAAAACATGAAGAATCTTCCTGTTTTATACCAATTCCCAATAACATTTGCCAAAAGTCGCGAAAAGCATCCGAATTGTGGAGAAAAAAGCATCGAAGCGTTAAAATGCATTGCAAAGACCTGGGCTTTAATATTATTTGAATTTTTTTTTGTTTTGAATAAATGTTTATATAACAGTTCGGTTTTTAACAAATGGAAGAAATTTTTCATTTTTATTGCCAAAATTGGACAAAGGGAATAACACAAACACAAACAGAAGAGAAAAGACTAATTACTTAACAGAGCGAAAGAATTCGAGAGTAAACAACAGTTTGGTCAGTTCCGATGATGGGAAGGCTTTTCACGCAGCACTTCCCTTTCCTCTCTCCCTCATTCGTAAAGCCACATGTTTTGAGCACTGCCCCATTCGACGAGTTCGTCCGGCTTGAACCAATGGCCAATCTCACGCAAGGCCGAAGAAACCTCAAAAGGATTGCCGATTTATGAGTTTTCTCGAATTAAATGATATTTTTGGTAGAAACTGTAAACTTGCCGAATCGGAGCCGTGACAAATGTTACGTCCAGTCTCAATGCAAAAATTGCCGCGGATAGTTCCAGGGGCACTGGCCAACGGATTCGTAGCGCCAAGTATCACACGGCCTTGCTTCACCACGTCCAAACCTAAAAGTAGGAAATGCAAAAAGAGACTCGTGGTCTGGCCAAAATGCCAAAGGAATTGCCTTATCCGAACATGTTGCTTTACCAGTAAATCCTCAAAATAATACTGCTTGGAGTCCCTAACCTCCGATGTTTACCTTCCCAAACCATCGCAACGATCGGACCGGACGCCATGTACTGAACAAGTCCCGGAAAGAAAGACTTTTCCTTAAGGTCCTGGTAGTGCACCTAAATAAAAGACCTTATCGTTTAGCTCCAGCCCTTTAGCGTTTCCCCATGATCCAAACCTCTAAATGCTGGATAGACGACTTGACAAGTTTCAATGCGACCAATTTGTACCCGCGCTGCTCGAACTGCTTGATAATTTTGGCAATCAGCCCACGTTGGACACCGTCCGGTTTGATGGCGATGAAAGTGCGCTCTCTGTTCTTATCACTCGACATTTTAGCGGATATGTTGGAGAATTGGCTGCGGAAAATTGTTAATTCGAAAAATTACACAATCTAAAGATCTGTTCTTTGATAGAAATTCATAAGCAAATATTTCCGATTAGTCGCACGTTTAGCACCAAAGTTGCTGCGTATAAAATGAATGTTTATTCTACAACCTTTTCTACAAATGCGAAAATGCAAAAGTGAAAAGGTCTGTCCTGGGCTCTGTCTTCAGTGTTTACTCCCAATTCCTCTTTGCTCATTCTTTGCTCACGGCGTACAAAAACACACCAATGGCAACCAGACCGAGCGCTGTGCGCACCCCATGGAGACTCCCCCAGCGTTCCAGGTCAGCGCGAGTGCTCTCGTTAACGGCGGACTCCTATTAGGAGTAATCAAAAAAAATAAATCTTCCTTTTTAAGGGTTTTCGCGACTTCTTACGTTGGTGGCCATCAAACGTTTGTTTAATGGCATAATACACAGCAAAGTGTACGGCAAATTGGCGAACATTAACGCAGCACCAAATGCCCAAGCCTTCTCGCCCGTTTTGTATGCGCCCACGGCACTAATTGTGCCCGAAATAACTGCCAATCCAGCCTGACAATGGAGAACTATTTCGTCCTTTATTAATTTTCCATTATACACCACCTGCAAGGGCATTGCACGAGTGTAGCTCTCCTTAAACTGCTTTAGCGCGTTGGCTGTGTCCAAACGCAAACGAGCCGGCTGTTCCACAAAGTTAATGTACAGGGCGGCACCTGCGAACGCGGCAGAAGTACACATTGCCAACTTAGAAATGGTCGCGCAGCCGCAATTGGCTTCATTCGGATGCGAATACAGCGAAGAAGGGTACTTGGAAAAGTAGGAGGCCATTCGGTGGAATTTTCAGTTTCTTTCTTTAATGTGTGTACATGTATTACCTACATTCTAACTGTACCTCTCATAATATTATCCAAAGTCAAATTTAAAAAAAAGATGTGCCTATGTATTGAAGTGGCAAAAGAAAAAAAAAGCGAATTACCTAATTCGTTTGCGCAAATCATAACGCCAAAAGCATTTAAATTTTAAATAAATTAACAGACAAAAATTTTAGAATCAAAATTTCGTCCGTTAAAAAAATATTGACCAGTATACTAATACTATTATTGAGCTTTGTGCAAAAATTAGGCAAAGATGGTGTGTGTAATCACAAATTCTTCTGTTCGATATGCGGCCAACCTATTCCGATCTTTATTCTTAATGGCTGAACGTACAAATTTACAAACAATTTGATATTTAATGTACCTAGATATTTTTTGCTATCTTCAATGAGTGGTGGTGGAAGTACAGCGAGTTCGCTGCAATCACTACGCGAGTACAGCAGTGAGAACAGCGAGTTTGAGATAGTAGACATCGTCGATTCGCGACTCAGTGCATCGCTTGGCGTTCTTCGATCGAACACGTCGTTGGCCGTTCAGAGTCCGGTTGTTCCTTTTATCGTTTTGCATTTGTTGAATTAATCAGTATTTTAAGGCACCTCAAAATCCGATGTTTATTCGGAGTCTTGAGCAGAAGGACACTAAAAAGCATTCCAAACCGCATGACAACGGTTTTAAGTCACAAACATGTGTTATATAGTTTGGTTTTACTTTCAAGTGCCAATGTCGACGACGAGTGTTTGGTTAGAAAATGAGCGCCTTCGAACGGAGTTGGCGGAGGCCAAGGCTCAGCTGGCCATGCTCAACAAAGAGGTTGAAGCATTTAGACTTACTTTGCGGACGGATGAGGCGGAAGAGTTGCGGATTATGGAAAACGATGGACAAAAGATCGGGAGAAAGCCATCGACGGATTCGCAAGAACCGAAGAACAGCACCAAAACGAGTTCAATGGTCAGGACTGGGGATGGCGGAAATTACATTATTGAATTTCATAAATCTGGATCGCAAACTTTTGGAAAAAGGGCTCTCTTTAACTTAAGAAGAATTTAGTGAGGAAACTCGAAAATTTAAAATTTGTTTTCTTAAAGTGTGCCACTTTGGACTCACAATCAGTGCTGCAAGGATCAAAAACCAAAGGCCCACAAAACAATTTCGGAGGGCGCGTTGAGACCACAAAATCCAAAGAACTGCCGGTTTGCAATCGAACCAAAATTGTGCAAATTTTTAAATTAAGCACGCGATTGCACAAACGTTTCCTCAAACTCAACGCAATAAGCAATTGGCAACTGGTTCTTTTTATCTTTAAAAAATTATTTTTGCTTATTATTACTTCAGAATTCGGCGTCCGTTCCGCCTCGTCCCCTCCGCTTCCCAAATTGTCGCCCCCACGCACCGTAGCGGACGCACAGCTGTTGGACTTGTTGGGCAATGTGCAGCCAACGCGCGACGCCAACCGTCCGGCCGCACCGCCGCCGAAGCCAAATGCGTGGTGTAAAGTGAGACGCAAGAAGGGGGCTTATCAAAGAGGGATGGGAGGGGTCGGAAGGCTTTTCATTTACACTACGAACCATGCCCCCCCCCTGTTTAGGTTTGTGGGCAATGGCTGTGCAACTCGTATTTCTTGCGTGCACACATGCAGTCTCAACATGCGGTGGTTGGCAACGGCGACAGTAAGCAGAAAGGCGGGAAAAATCAGAAGACGGCTGAGTGTGAGGTAACAACGGTTTGTACTCCTTTCGGGTAACCCGTATAAATTCTTTTGTTCAGAAAACAACCGAAACATTCGCCAATAACTCCTCAATTCATTGCTCGACAAGCGACGAACTTATGGTCGAAAATGGTCTTTTTGAACATAATCCGTCAAAATATCTCATCAACGTCGACAATTCTGACGGAGAGACGCTTTCGGCTCCAAGATTGCCGGTAAATCCAAAACCAATTCGGCCAGTGCCGATGGGCCAATTCCGTATCAAATGGGAGGAAGACGAAGAGGAGGCGGAAGAGGAGGAATCTTCAAATGGTGAAAAGGATGGCTTTTCGTGGAGTCTAATCGGTGAAGTGAGCACTGGACGAACAAACAAAACGAAACTCGAAAGAGTCGAATCCAAAAAGAAGTCGGACGGAATCCTCAATCGTGGCGAGTTGGTAAATGGAACGCAGCAGCTGCATTACATGGACATCGACTCACTGATCGGTTAGTGCCAAAGACAAAATGTCATCGTCTGTCTATTGAATGACGCCACATTTCATTAGGTCGCAATTATGAAAGTGATTCTTCCACGCCCCCACCGATGTCACCCTTCGCCTTCCATCGTCGGCCTCTTTCATGCGACCCTAACCACCAGAAGACTTTCTACAGTAGCACTTCTCCATCATCCGAATCGGCTTTGGGTTCCTCCACCGAGTCTACTACGAATTTGACTAACAACGGAAGCGAACAACAGGGACGAGTTTATGGCCAACGCCGGAGAGGAAATATGCAGGGCCATGAAGAGGTGTGCTTTTTACTAATTAAATTAAATTTTCCTAAATATTAAAACTCGTAAATCGATGTTGATTTTTTACCTATTTCCATTTATAGCTGAATTATTTCCCTTTAGAAGGGAAGTGCGTCTCTTTTGGACAATTCCATTCTCGACCGTTTGTTGTACATCGGCCCACCGGGTACGGAAGCGGAAAAGCCAAAGTTGGACGCTCGCCCTACGACAATTTCGCCATCATTGAGTTTGCCGTTCGTTTCCAACGACTCAAAAGACGCCCGTGCAGACGAAATAGAGGTCGGACAGTGGAAAAACGATCATTCTTTAAAAAAGCCAGCGCTAATATTACACTAAGTCGTGGCCAGAGGGATGGGAGGGCTAATCCAAAAGATATTAAATGTAAAGGAAGAGCCGCGTGAGGCAATAAAAGGTCAATTCCAGAAACACCATTTTTAATTAATTTTCCTCGGTTTCTTTTACTTATGGATTTTTTTCTTAGTTCGAAGAATGGTATGCGGGGGACATTGAACGGAGTTTGGCCGAGAAATTGGTGTTGGCCGATGGGAAAATGCCCAGGGGGACGTTTCTTGTTCGGAAGAGAGCGAAAGAGGGGTTGGAGCTCGCACTGACACTTAACGACTCCAACAGCGCGGAATTATCGGTTTTTCGTGCATTTGCTTTTGTTTCAATCATTATGAAAGTGTCTAAATTGGGGGAATACCCTATTTCTTATATAAATACAAGAAAATTCAGGTCAAACACTATAAAATTCATGCTCTCGCCAATGGCTCTGGCTTCTTCATTACGCCTCGTAGAACTTTCCCAACCGTACAAAGTCTGATCGCTTATTATTCGAGTTAGTTGGGAAGAAAAGTTTTTTTATCCGTTCTTTGAATTTCAATGATTAGAAGAGACGGACGGCCTTTGCCACATTCTCACCAACCCGCCGGCTTTAAGAGGGAATTTCGACCAAACTGCCCGTGACACGACAAATTACTTGGAAATTTCGCGCGAAGGTACTTATTTGGGCTGCAAAATTTCTTTGGTTTGAGTTGTCGGTGATTATTATCAAATCTCAGCTCGCTTGAACTGACTCTGTAGACAAACCCTAAAGAGAGAAGACTGAATTAAAACGCGACAACGTTACTTCCCTCCGACTTAATTCTTTTTTAATTAAAAAGGTTCGCCATTGACTCCAGCTAGCGACACTTCAATGCAAGTGCAACCGTTGATGGGAGCGCTTAACTATCAATTGTGCACACTTCGCTACGATTTGCACACGTTGCAAGACCGGCACGAGCAGAACGACCATCAGACGAATGAACGACTGGTCACTTTGGAACGTCGTATGGCCAATGTCAACGTTCGGTTGTGCGAGTTCAACGACCAAACGGAGAGAATTCGAGGCGAACAGAGAGCACAGGTAAGTGGAGGCTGGGACTGGGAAAGTAAGCATGAAATGGGGGGGGGGGAGAGCTTCTCTCCCAATTTGGGCATTGCTGAGAAATGTTTTTGATTATATTAATTTTATTTGACAGTTTGAAACTTTGGCGCTTGGAAATGGGCGGTTGTGCGGAGAGTCTGACGAGCACCAAAAAGAGATGGAAGTCGTCCAAAGTCGAATTGAGCTGTTGGAGCAATGCCGACTGCGCGAATTTGTTAAGAGTATTCCGTCCGTGGATGGAGATGGGTCATTGGTTGGTTTGAATGGATTTTTTTTTCTTTTTAAACTGCAAAATTCGTCTTAGGTTCTGTCACAACCCGAGATGGGCGACTACCGCGTGGAGATTAAGCTGTTGTTCCAGTTGGGCTCGCAGTTTTGCACTGGTCTGGCCATTAGAGGCTCGGCCCATTTCCGCAACTACCCGCCCGATTTGTTTAACCAACTGATTGAGGCAATTTTTTATTTGCAAATTGGGAGAAAATTATATTTTCATTTAAAAACATTTACTGTTGGTTAAATTGTTTTAACTACTAAAAATTAATAAAAATAATTTAGTATGCCCTGACCACTCGTGAAGTGCCAAAAATGATTAACTGGGCGGTGCTGAATTTCCCGGCCAATGAAAAAGCTCCGTGGCCTCAGGCATTATCGTTGAAAGGCAATCGCGAAACTGACGAAGGTTGCAGCAACAGCGTCAATAACCAATGGGCCGTTTATCAGAATTGGATTCGAAGATGCGAAGTGTTGACAGATCGGGTGAGCAATAATTGGGGGGGGGGGTGCCTAAGTAGGTATGGTTGATCAGGATCTACCCTACGGTGAAAACAATAAATATTTTTTGGGTCCTGAAACCTCAAACTTATCATTTGTCGTTCCCCCACAGGTGGTCTATTCGTTGACCAACCAACATTCCTCCCACAAATTCGTGGTGGACGTCTACTACGCCTCTGCTGTTGAACTGTTCAAGCAAATGCACTGCTTCACCATCCGTCGTCGTCGTTCTCGCTAAGAAGAGCTTGCTTTTGTTGTGCGGTCGCAATCCGATTTTGTGAACTGCGTGATTTATTTATTTACATTTCAAACACACGCTAATCTGTTGCATCCAGATGGCCTTTTTCCTCATTAATTCAATGAATATATCAACAAAAGATTTTGAGATTAGTCTGAGGTATCGCAATTGTTATTTGTGGGGTTTTATGATTTGTTGCACAATCTTTCTTTGAATGATATAAATATTTTGAGTTGCTTTATTTTTTCAGATAATTGGAAGTGTGGGGGGGGGGGATTTCGCATTCACTAAAATGATTTTAAAAACGATAATTATCAATTTTTGCCCCGGCACAGCATTTAACAAATCGAGCGGAAATAGGGCAAATGTCAAATTTATTTTAGTCCAAGCAGAGAAATTAAATTTCAAGATCCGTCACACTTTGAGTGACTATTTAGCCCGGACAAAAAATCAGAAAAATGCCCGCCGCAATGAATAATGAAAGAAACTACTAGTGGGTAACTCGTTTTTACATTTATGCAAATTTAAACGGGGAAAAGAAAATAATGCAAACCAATGATATTTTGTGGCCAGATACGCAATAAGCATTTCGATCGCGGCGAAATTCCTCGTTCCATCGGGTCGGGAGTGATTAAGCCGGTTTTGAAATGCCGATCCCGATTGAATGAACACAGTAATTTTCTTTTAATGTGTGGTCTTGTGTTTTCATATTTCTTATTTTTGGCGAAATGTTTTTAAAAGAAATTTTATTAACAAAATCGTTTAAACTTTCTTCTTTCTCCCGGCGGCGCCTGTCGGCATCGGTGATCTAAGCTTATACCCGCCGGGTACCCGTACTGCTCAGTCTAATACCTGCATGGCGATACGGGTTTACCCGCATTCGCCATACCCGATACCCACATGCGGGTACTGAACCTATGGCACTCTAAAAAAGAAAAAAACGATTTTTTTGACCCCAAAAGGGGGAACATAAACCGTATTTAGTACTCTCGGGGTGATTGAATTGGGTTTAACCCTTCAACTTACGGTTATTTGATACTTGATCATAAATAATTTAAAAGCTTTCAGTAACCGCTGCGTCATTCGGTGAACTAATCTGAGTAAAAATGATTTCCATGATCAATAAACTGCTCGATTGGATCCGTTCACTTTTCTGGAAGGAAGAAATGGAGTTGACTTTGGTTGGTCTGCAAAGTTCTGGCAAAACTACGTTCGTCAATGTCATTGCGGTTGTATTTATGAAAAACTTTAAAATTTAACTGCCAAGCTTTTGCCTTAAGAGTGGACAGTTCACCGAAGACATGATCCCAACCGTCGGGTTCAACATGCGCAAAATAACAAAAGGCAATGTCACCATAAAGGTTGTTGAATGGAATTAAACATGAACTTTTTTAAGACTTTTTTTGCTTTAAAATGTTCTAAATCATTGACCATGCAACTTTTAGCTTTGGGACATTGGCGGCCAACCGAGGTTTCGTTCCATGTGGGAGCGTTATTGTCGCGGCGTGAATGCCATTGTTTTTATGGTTTGTAAATTCACAAAGTTCAAGAATTCTTAATCATGCATCTAACACATGGAGACAAAGCAAATGACTGTCGATATTTTTACGAATTTATTTGATTTTGTGTCTGTCGTTGTAGTACATTTTATCAGTTATTTATTTTTATAAAAATTCTTAAAAAAATAATCCCTCGTCTAAATAAGTGCCCATTTCTCTATTTTAGGTCGATGCTGCCGATAAGGCCAAGCTCGAGCCGGCCAAAAGTGAACTGATGCAACTTCTGAGCAAGCCGCAATTGGAGGCCATTCCGGTGCTGGTGCTGGGCAACAAAAAGGATCTGCCGGACGCCCTCGACGAGGGCCAACTGATCGACGCGATGAACCTCGAGTCCATACAGAACCGCGAGATTTGTTGCTACTCCATTTCCTGCAAGGAAAAGTCCAACATCGGTACGAAGGGCGGCATTTCCAATACTATAAAGGGGCAATGCAAAGCGTATTTGGCCTGCGTTAAATGCTTTTTTTGTCCAGATATTACTCTGCAATGGCTGATCCAACATTCCAAAACGGCGCGTTAAAGAATTTGGGGCTGAATCCGTCGGTTTCCATCGAATATTTAATCTTTGTATGTACCTTCACATTCTCTTCGTTCGTACACAAATGTTCGTACCTTCGCGAATTTCAAACGAACTTTTGGACCAAAGTCGGAAAAGTCTTGCAAAAGACATTTTCGAATTCTTCGGATCTTTGTATTGAATACCATTTAACGGATTTATTTTAAAAAAATAAACTTCGAATTTAAATATCTATTCATTCTTCCCCGCCATTATCCCGTGTGTCAAATGACAGATTAATGTAAAAAACACTTGCAGATTTGTCATTTTAAAAAGGGCCGTGCCCCCACCCCAAAGGAATGCTAAAAAAATTGATGAATTTCAAGAAAATGTTACTTTTCTTTTTGTCTTCTTAGCCTGTGTTGTGAATTTCAATTTTTTTATTTTCCGATCGCATTTTATTTCTGTTTTATTGGACTTCTATCCGATGATTCAATTTTTGGGCTATTTTTGTGTGTGTTTAGCTTAGCCTTATTCGTTCATCAAATGTCCCCAAAAATTTCGATGCTGCATGGAAGAAATGCTTTGATCGTGTAAAATTCGCATGAACGGAGTTTGAAGTATTAACTTTTTATTTTTGAAATATTTATAACTTTGGGTTAGGAAATAGCAAAAAGCAATTGTATAAATTATATTGGGTTCTTTGCGATGGATGATGTCACCAGCGGTACGGGGGAGGATCAGCTGCAGTTGGAAGGGAATGGGGCGAAGGATCAAACCGCGGCGGGGCCTCCAAAGGACGAGACGGAGGTCCAACCGCGGGAGAAGGCGCAGCAACAACAGCAGCAGCAAAGCGGTGGCAGTGGCACCGCCCTGGCGAAGGTTTTTGTGTCGGACTTTGGCACTTTCCGAAATTGCTTCTGATCATTTTATTGATTGTTAGTTGGATTCGTTGTCGCGTGAAGACCTGATCAAATTGGCGAAGAAACAGCTAATCGTGTTGAAGGAGACGCGCAAACAGTTGGCGACCGCCAGAAAAGAGGTCCTTTTATGGCTAAGTCCCCGCAATTTGCACAAAACAAACTAAATTGGTTGGAAATCAAAATTATATAATTTTATTTTAAAATAAAACCATTCGCGTATTGTTCAGTCCGAAGAGTATGCGACTCAAATGCGCGAGCTTTCCACCAAAATGTCGGCCGATTCGTCGTCTTTCTCTTCGGCTTCGGAAAAGGGCGGCGGAATGATGGCAATGGAATTGGCGGATTATAAAAGTGCGTTGGTTGCGGCGCGGAAGGAATTGGCGGAGGGCGCAGCAAAAACGGGCGAAAGAGAAGCGATGGTCGAAGTGCGCGAAAGGGCAAATTATTTGAAAAAAACCCCAAATTTTGGGGCAATTCGATACGAAATGACTGAAATAAACGATTTTAGGAGCTTTCCCAACGAATTGCCCAATTACAACTGGAGAAGGAGGAAGTCAATTCGGAATTGCGCCTCAAAAACACGCAAAATGCGGAATTAACGCAAAAAATGGAAGGTAATAACAAACAGAAAAAGCATTTAATATTCAAAAAACTAAATTAATAAATTGTAATGTCCTAAAGAAAATGGTCGCCTCCTCTCCGAACACGCAAAAGAGGCTGGCGCTTTGCAATTTCGGCTGAACGAAGCGAGTCAAAGTGCGCAGGACGAATTGCACACATTACAAAATGAGCAGCGACAATTGCAGGCCGAGTTGGCCGCTGTCCGTCGGACGGCGGACGCCCGCGGGGCCGAAGCGCGCAGACTCCGCGCCGACAACGAAATGAGCGCGCAACTGTTGGCCGGCCTTAGGGAGGAGTTTGCCGCGTACAAAGTTAGTGAATGGGAGGGGGGGTGGCCGGCCTTAGGGAGGAGTTTGCCGCGTACAAAGTTAGTGAAT
>MEIZ01000016.1:479276-499837 GCA_001723225.1 Globodera ellingtonae | reverse complement strand
TTGTTGCTGTCCGTCCATCGTTTATCTCTGCCAGCCGATTGTCATAAAAATGACTCAGCCGCTAAGCCAATTCTTACAGCGGCCACCGGTTATTGCAAAGGACACAAATCGCTGCAATATAAAACAATTTGAGCCGTTTATTGACGCTCAGTTCATTAAATTTAACGTTCATCAAAAACAAATCGAAACTTTTTGGATAAAAATCGCTAAATTTGGACGTTCCAATCCGACGATTGCTCCAATTATTTGCTGACAAAAGATTTTCACAATTCCTATCAAATTCAATTCCACTGACCGCCATCGACCAAAGCTTTGCCGCAATTTAAAGTTTGGTGAGTGATTTGCAAATGAAAGTTTAAATTGTTTCAATTAATTTTTAAAAAAAACAACAAATTTCTAGGGTTTAGGAAATAAGCTGTTGAAAAATGTCCCAAATCCATTTATCCCAATCATTCAATTTGCTATTGCGGCATAAGCTTTAAATCATTAATTACCATTTCAAATAACCTTCCCATTCTTGGCCAGCCTTTTGGGTGTTTCCGTCGTTTATTCCCTCTGGGACTGTTTTATCCGCTCTCTGCTGTCTTATTCCCTCTGGGACTGTTTTATCCGCTCTCTGCTGTCTTATTCCCTCTGGGACTGTTTTATCCGCTCTCTGCTGTCTTATTCCCTCTGGGACTGTTTTATCCGCTCTCTGCTGTCTTAGCAGATCAGCCACCGCCAATGCCAATGTTTGCCAAAATGATCGGGGTGAATGAATGTGTGGGAAAACAATGGCCAAATCGGCGGCGAGTGTATGGAGTGGTTGGGGTGGGGGCGTTCTCAATGTTTGAGGTGTTCCCCGTAGGCGATTGGGGGACGAAAGGGAAGAGAAAAGCGACGGGAAACCGGACGACCTCTTTCTGTCCGGAAGACGCGACATTCGCTGATCAGTGAGTGATCACTCCCCGGCGGCCCCTCTAAAGACTTTGCCGCCAACGCTTTGTGCACCGTCCGTCCGTCCGTCCGTCCACACATTCACCGCCACCGTTACATTGTCTCCCCCCCCCCATTATCATAAAACATAAAAACATTCGGAGGCTGCCCTCGCAGCAACAAAAAAATTCCTGGAAAAATCGGAAAAGATGGCATTCTTTCTTCACTTCTTTTTACAAAATTCCTATCAAAAATAAATTTGGGACAATTATTTCACTTAATTGGTTATTTTATTGGGGCTTTTGATCAGCCTTGAGTCAGTCAAAAAATCTGCTAAATATTGTATCCGATCAGCACAAATTCCGATTTAACCGTCTGATCGAATCAAAAATCTCTCCTTCCCTTTTAACAATTCAAAATTAAATTGCGCATCGCTTTCCCCGCCATTCCGTCAGCCCCCAGGGGGTTTTCTTGCGCTTTTGCTAAATCTTTGGGAGAAAACAAAACTTAAACCGGATTGGATTTGGTTGCATTGCATTGGATCGAATTGATTCTTCCGGGGGCTAAAGAGGATTTTGCGGACTTTCCCCCCGGGGGGAGGAGATGAATCCCGTCACATCCATTCAATCAGACGGTAAGTGTTTGCCCCTCAATTGCATTTTCCGATTTTGACCGATTTTCTGTTCTTATGAATTCGTTTTTTTTAAACCAATTAAAAGCGATCAAAAGCTTTTTCGATTTAAAAATAAAAAATTCGATGGCTCAAATTTTAAAAATAAAAAATTTCTATTAATTATTTGATTGAATTTGTCCGCATTTTGTCTTTTTTGGCACTCAAACTGATCAAATCCCTCCGGCAAATGCCCCAAAATTGGCCAATTGCTAATTATGCGCGAACGATGACAACCAGTTTATTATTGTTGAAGGCGGCAATTGTGAGAATGTCCGACCGATCAGCGTGTCGTCATCTGATCACAAGTTTGATCAGGCCACTGATCGATCGATCATTCATTCTCTCATTAGCATCAAATTATTATCACTGTCAAATGCCCCAAAGAAATCATTTAACCATTTCTTTTCACTTTTAATTTAATTTCTTTAGCTTAAATTCCTTTTTTCTTATTGCATTATATAAATGTTTCTCCAAAGGATGTCAAATATTTTCTAAAAACATCAAATTTTGTTAAACATTTTGGAATTATTGAAAAAAATCGAAATGGCATTTGGCGTCGCGCAAGTGAGTCCCGCGGAAGGCAGCAGCGGCACGGCGAGCACAGCCGAGGCCGTCTTCGGCATGTCCCCGCCGGGGGTTCGACTGGCAATGAACACGGAGCAGCTTCATCGACAGATGAAAAGCAATGGCCGGGGACGGAGGGAAATGGGAGAGGCCAATTGGAAGGCGAAGTGCGCGACGATGATGGCATTTTGATCAGAAAATTAAAATTGGGGGCAAACGGCGGAATTGCAAAAAATGAAAACAACAAAAATCGTTACAGCGAAAAACAAAATTTACAAATGTAAAATTAATTATTGTAGGCAAAAGCAATAAAAGTGCCAATTATTAATTCCATTTTCTGTTCAGATTGGCTATAAATTTGGTAGCCGGCGCCGCGATCATGATCGCCATCTTTGCCGGACTCTTTCTATTCGTTGTAATGCCGCAATTGGGCGGCCATCCGCTGCAGTCGAGGGTAAAACGATCGAGTTGCCCGATCATTAGTAATCGGTCGTGGCATTTACAGCAATGAGAATGCCAAAACATAGTCAGGGTGTTTAAAAAAGTGATTGATTAAGTCAAGTTGCAGTTTGCCGATCACCGCGAACATCGCTATGATTGGCCTCCGTCCACATATTCCCTTTTGGGCCGTTTCCGTCGTGCCGCGATCACTTGCGATCACGGCATTTGCAGCGAAATTGGCCGAGACATAATGCTGCAGGTGGGCGGGACTTACAAATTATAAAATATATTGATTTTATTGATTATTCAAAAAATTAGGGGGGAATTAAAATAAAATTGATTTTATTGATTATTCATAATTTGCAAAGGGCGGCAATGCCATCGATTCGGCCATCGCTTCTTTGTTCTGTTTGGGCGTTACAAACCCCCAAAGCAGCGGTTTAGTTAAGTTTATTTTATTAATAAAATATATATAATAAATCATTTTATTTTATCTTTTAGGCGGCGGATTCATAATGACATTTTTTGATGCAAAATCGCGCAGCTGTAAAGTGTTGGACGCACGAGAGACAGCGCCCGGGGCGAGTTCCCGGGAAATGTACGGTACGGACGAATGGGCATCGAAATACGGTAGGCGAAAATTGTCAAATTGAAAGGATTGAATTTGCCATACTTAGGCTATCGTGCAATTGCCACTCCCGGCGAACTTGCCGGCTATTGGTTGGCTTTCAAAGAGTACGGTAGTGGACGGGTTAATTGGTCCGAATTGGTAAAAACAAATTAAAAAATAACAAAATATTTTAAACAATTCTCACAGATTATGCCCTCCGTTCGGCTGGCCAGGACGGGCGTGCCAATCTCGGAATATTTGGCCTATGTTTTGGGCGTCAAGGAAAAGCACTTCCGGACACTTCCGTCAATGGCGTAATGCCATATTCAAAAGTGTTGCCGAAAGGCATTTAAATTCTTAATTTTAGAAGTTGGATTAACCCCGTCACAAATCGGTGATTTTGAATAAAAATGTTTTTTTCAATAAAAACCAAATTTTTTAAGGGTTTACCAATTCGGCGACGTAATTCGAAGGCCCGAGCTGGCGGACACAATGGAACGGCTTGCACTCGCGCAGAATCCGGTCGATTTGTTCTACAGGGGACAAATGGCAGAAACAATCGTTGCGGAAATTAAAAAAAATGGTCCAAAAATTATTTATTAATTAATTAATTTTAAGTTCATATGCCCACTCATTCACTCATTTTGAACTTTTTGAATTATTTTAAAACAAATCCAAAGCTTCATCTTTTGCATAAGCTTCAAAAGGCGGGGGGGGGCGGGGGAAATGTTTCAATTTGTCTCTGTTCAGGCGGCCTTTTGTCCATGGACGATTTGGCCAATTACCGGCCAAAGATTTACGACTCGCCGCTCATTTCGGACGGTTTTAGCGGTTCGCTGCGAATGTGCGGGCCTCCGCCGCCGTCGTCTTTTGCGGTAACTCAGGCGATTGTCGCCGTTATGGTCGGTAAGTCGACCGCCCGTTTTGGCATTTTGTCACTAATTTATTCCAATTTTGTTTTAGCCTAATTTATTCCAATTTCGTTTTAGCCAAATTCTCGAATTACACGCGTTACGGCAACCCTTCCGACGGCGTTTTGGACGACACCGAATTTTACCATTGGATGATCGAAGCGCAAAAATTTGCCTATGCCCAGCGGACAAAACTTGGGGACGTGGACTTTGTGCCGGAGGCAATGGAATTGGCCAAGTTCGAGCATTTGTCCAAAAGTTGCGGAAGATTTGTGCCAATTTTCACGCAGAAATATGACAAGTTCGCGCTACCACCGCGAAGTGCTGAAGCGCGTGCCGCCCAAAGGGATGTTTTCCGCTTATTATGCCGAACCGCCGCTTATGGCACAGGTCAAAGAATAATTAACCAAAAAGTTCAACAAATAAATTTATGTTAAATTTAGAAGGAAGACCACGGCACGTCGCACGTTTCTGTGCTTGACCCGGAAGGCAATGGCGTTTCGGCAACGAGCACTGTGAACAGATGGCACGTTAAATTAATTTTGTTCGAGAGTCTCGATGCTTTTTTTTGGTTTTGAACCGAATTTTAGGTTTAAATTCGGAAGCATTTCGATACATTAGCAAATGCTGCGCTAATAAAATATGCCAAAATGTTCAATTTTTGAGGTTTGGTGCCGTCGTCCAATCAGAACAACTTGGCATTGTGTGGAACGATGAAATGGTCCGTTTTGAGGGAGAGAAAAGGCCGTGAATTTTAAAGAAATTAATTCAAATTCACAAAAAAAGGACTGAATTTTAAAGAAATTAATTTAAATTCATAAAAAAAGGCTGTGAATTTTGAAGAAATTAATTTAAATTCATAAAAAAAGGACGACTTTTCCTCTCCCGGAATGGCCAATGGCTTTGGATTTGCCCCTTCGGAGGCTAATTTCATTGAGCCGGGAAAACGGCCAATGAGTTCGATGAGTCCGATGGTAATTTTTGATCAGGACAGCGGAAAGGCAAGTGAATAAAAATATAAAATTAAATTAAAATAAAACTTAATTAATTTATTTAAGCTTAAATTTGTGATCGGAGCATCGGGCGGCTCAAAAATCATTTCGGCAATGGCAAAGCCGGTGATTCGCGTGCTGTGCTTCAACGAAACCATCAAAGAGGCCATAGACGCGCCCACTCTGCACAACCAATTCACACCGGACGTAACGCAATTTGAGGAGACAGTGCCGCAGGCAATAATACTGTACCAATTAAAATCGTGCCAATAGCAATACCGTACCAATAAAATCGTGCCAATACATTCAATCTCTCGCAATACCGTGCCAATACAAATCAATCTCCCCAAAAGAACAAAACAAAGAGAAAGAGAATTTCGTCTGACTTCTTTTTAATAAGCCTTTTTCCAACCATTTCAGCAGCTGATCAAAGACCTGGAGGTGAAATTTGCACAGAAGTTCAAGCCGACCACCGGCTTTGAGGGCATTGTCCAAGGCATTGTGATCGGCGATGACGGCTTCATCTACGCCAACGGCGACTACAGACGCAGGACGAACATGCACCCAGAGGGCTTCTAATTGATCCAACTCATCCGGAGGAAGCCGGATAGTTTTATTACTTGGGAATTCGATTAGCCAACCATCCGGAAGATCGAATTAGGAAGAATCCATGTTTGATCAGGGCGAAGGAATTCCATAGAAAGATAAGCCGATCGATCCCTCAGATCGAAAGGATGCGATGGATTCCCTCCGCCCAAATACTTGTTCTGATCAAAATTAGCCGAATTAATTAATTCTGCCCAATAATTAATTAATTAATTCCGTTTAATAATTAATTAATTAATTCCGCCCAATCAATAATTAATTCCGCCCTAATTAATTGATAGGTGCCACAACATTTTGTCATTTTTGTTTGTTTTTCCTTTGATCCGGTTTTGTCGCAATTTTTACACTTCAAAAGTTCTCTTGCAAAATGAATTTTGCGTTCATTTTGGCCTCTCCGATTGATTGTCTGTTGTTTAAATGCGCTCTTTAAATGTAAATAATTGCCAAATTTATAAATTCATTTGCCAGTTTTGGCTTCATCGTTCACAAAACGGTTAAAATGACGTCATCTTTAAAAATTTGGACCCTTTTTGGGTTTGTGGCGATGCGGAGAGTGGCGGAATGGCGCGGAGATGTCGCGGGAAAAGCATTTTCCTAAATTGATTCAATCGATAATTAATTTAATAAAGGGGCGGCGACTTCAAAGAAGAAAAGCACATCCGGGTTGGCTCTAAACTTTTGGAAAATGACAGACAAAGCGCCAAAATGTCAGCGCACTTTTTGAACGCGTCGCTGAGGTCGAGCCAAAGCAACGGCAAAACGTCGTCCGCAGTAATGTCCACTAAATAAGTGCCGTTTGGGCCGTCCCTGAGGCCGGAGATCGTGGCATTTCCGTAAAGCCCCGCCCGGGACAATCTGTCCGGCCACAAAACCGCCCGGGGACTCAGCAAGTCGCCGTTGGGTCCGATCAGATCAGCGATCAGAAGGTAAATGCCCTCGTCATAAGAGAAATCCGTCGCAGAGGCAAACGACGGCCAATTTCTAAGCAAATTTTGAGAACTTTCATTTTTAGAAAATAATTAATAAGTAATTAATGTTTACGGTAGAGAAATTTCTTGAGATGAAAGTGGCAAAATTATGGCGACGGACACTTCGCCAGTGAAAATTGGCGAAAGACCGCTGCGAAAGCAAAACAGTGACAGCCGGACATTGGCATTTTGAACCGGCACGAGCAAATCGGAAACGGCCCAAAGGCGAAGGCGGCCATTTGAGTCCAAAAACTAATTAATTATAATTAGGTAATTAGGGAATTTAAAAATTTGTGAAAAAACGGGCCATCGAAAGAATTAGCGGCGCGAAGGATCGCCGCACAAAATGGTGGCCGATTTTCCATCGAAGGTCAAAGTCCAAAGTCGACCAAGTGGGCGCTGCCCAAACGTCTTTCATAAATAGCCATTTAAATATAATTTGCGTGCACATTCACAGAATTCACTGACCGTTCAGCTGCCAATACATTGCGCACATTGTGCGGCCGAGCCCCGCGTTGTTCAAATGGGACCGGAATCTTTCAACAAAATTAAAAAATACTCTTTTCCCAGGTTGTCCATGTCCATGTCCATGTCCATGTCCATGTCCATGTCCATGTCCATGTCCATGTCCATGTCCATGTTCATGTTCATGTTCATGTTCATGTTCATGTTCATGTTCATGGCCCACCTTCTGTAATGTTCGATTTGTGTCTGAAGTGCAACGGCCTGATGGATTTGGGAAAGAAAGGCGAATTGGTCCATGAAGGCGGGGTGGGAGACGGCGCTGAGAATGTCGTGGAGGGAAGTGAACGCTGTCGTGGAGCTGCTATTCATCAGCGGAATCTGAAAATGATTAGAAATTTGGTTTAAATTTGAATTCATTTTACGTTAAAATGTTGGAAGACGAGCAGCGGGAGGTTGAGAACGCCTCCGGGGTGATGCTGTCGCTTGACCAAAGTCGCGCTGCGATAATCCCAGTCGGACGGGTCCAACCAACGCGCCATTGTCCCACTAAATTTAGGCAAAATTTCAAAAAACATTCCGTCCGCCCACCGCAAAGGCATTGACTGAACGCCAAATTCGGAGGCGCACCGGGGCACCGGGTAATTGTACGCCTTCCACAGATTCACCAACTCCGTGTAAAAGTGCACGTCGCCGTATGCCGGATCAGCCGGGTTACGCGCAATTCCGCCCTCTCTTAAGCCAATTTAAGCTTTGCGCCGTCGGCGTCGTCACCTGTCCGTCTCCATTCCGTTGGAGGGGCTGGAGAGCAGCAACGGCCGCGTCGGGTCCAACGCCTTGGCCACGGTTTGGATGTGCGTCTTGTAAAGTTTGACGTAATCCCGAGCCTGGGCCTAAAGTTGAGGCAATGTTCTCCATTTTTTGTGTTTTTATGGTTTTTAGGCCTCTTCCGGATAATCCCACGACGGATACCACTGACTGCGCACGGCCAACTCATTTTCGTTATTTGTCGCCCAACAGAGAACGGACGGGTGGTGCCTCAGGCGAAGAACATAAAAATGGACAAATTACTCCATTTTAATCTTCTTGTCATGATCATTCATTACCTGTTCCTCAATTTCGGCCTCCACCGATTGCAAGAAGTTCGAGTCGGTTGGGTAAAGGGAACAAGCGAACATAAAATCTTGCCAAATTAGGAGTCCGAAAATCAAATAAAAGTAAAGACAATAAAAATAAAAAGTCGGCATTATTTACCAATTTCGTCGGCTTTCTCATAGAATTCGTCCATTTCGTAAAAGCCGCCTCCCCAAACCCTCAAAACATTTGAATTCGCTTTAACGACCGATTGGAGACTGAATTGTCGACGCTCGGAGTGATCGCGGGCCGGGAACAATGAAATTGGCACCCAATTTGTGCCTGTTTAAAAGGAAATTTTGAATATATTTAAAAAAAAGAATAAATTCAAACCCTTAAGGAAAATTGGCACTCCGTTCAGTTCGAACTGAAAAAGCCGTCCCTGGGCCGGATTGGACGCGTTCACCAAACTTTGATTGAGCCTTACGGTTCGAAAAGCAATTCGCTTCCGGGCAAATGCCAATTCGAAATCTGTCAGAATTATTTTATAATTATTTTTACCCTAATTTTCTTACCGTTTCCCATAATTTTCACCTCCAAAGTGTACATTGGCTGAGTTCCGTATCCGATCGGATGCCATAACTGCACCGATTTGGCTGGGACCTTCATCATCAAGCCGTCCAACTCCCAATTTGGGCACTTTTTTGTCTTTGGCACAAATTCCTTTAATTACGCGGTGAATAAAATGACAAAATTTTGAAAATAAATGCCTCGGGCGGCAAAGAAATGAACGAACTTTGTCCATGCCAAGCTCCAACAAGCGAAGTTTGATGCGTATTGGACGGCGGACGATGGCACAAATCAAAGAAAGACGGGCGCTAATCACAAAATCATCTAAAAATTAAAATACAAAATAATAATTCTAAATTAAATTAAATAAAATCATTCTTTTAACCTTTCTCAAAGTTGACCATTGGGGAAAAGCTTTGAATTGAAAGTCGGTCAAAGTATTCCAATTGGACGGGTCGCCAAATGCCAACCGTTGGAAAGCTCACAAAATTCGATTTTAATTTATTTAATTTTCGCAATTTGCGCTCACCTCGGGCCCCAATCCCAACCAAAACTTGCTTGCATTTTGCGCAAAAATTGCACGTGGCACTCGCCGTTATATACGGGCGGAGTGCATTCCTTCAATTTTTTAAATTTATTTATAATTTTTGCCCCGCCATTTCTCTTACGGGGGGTAATTTGTGTCCTTGAAAGACCTAAAATAATTAAATTAATTTCAAAAAGGGATAAATTAATTGTAAATTAATTCTTTTGAACGGAATAAATTGTCGAAATGCACAAAAAGTGCCCACTTTGTACTTTTCTGCCCTAAAATTGGCCTCCTCAACGGGCGATTCGAATTCAATTCGAAGGACATTTTGACGTGGGAGAATATCGGCCAAAACGTCGACGGATTTGGCCACAAATTGATTGTCCATTTGGGCAACAATTGTCCGATTATTCAGCACAACGGAGGCGGGCGAGTCGATGCCGGCCAATTGAAGCAGTACAAAATTGGCCAAAAATAGAAAAGCAAAAGTCCGATCATTTCAAATCACCCCACTGGCCTTATGCACTCCCTCCGGGGGCTGAAATGTCTTTTCGTAGACCCACCGGTGCCGTGGCACCCACCGGCAAAAGTCGTCGCCCCTCCCGAACAGAGGATCGGCCCAAAGTTACAAAGAGTTTAATAAACAAATTAAACAATTCATTTTAATTATTTTATTTCCGACCTCAATGAAACCGTTGGCGAATAAATCGGCGTAAATGTCCCCGGGCACTTAATTTATTTATAATTCATTTCTTTTCTTCGAATTCGTATGCCCAAACCTTGCGCATTTCCCGAAATATTCGGCTGATTTTTGGAAAAAAAATGCCAGGATCCGCCGAGTCCGAAGAAAAGCGCCAAAGAAAGGCGAAAATTTATTAAAAGGAATAAAATTTGTATGGTTTTTGGCATTTATGCAAAATAAATATGAAATAATCAATCATTTCCCCCTTTTTTTATTTGGCTGATTGGGGGGGGGGGGGANTCCATCCCGGTTTTTTGTCTGGTGGAAAGCGATGCGAAAGTGATGAAGCCAAATGCCATTCTTCGCCTGCCGTTGCCGCTGATCGGATATTGTCACCTCAAATTGGCGGGGTTGGGGGGTCTGATTGATGTGCTGCTTGCTGCTGACCTTGCAGCAGCCGAAGCAACCCAAACAATGAAAGAATCCGCACAAGTTTCGCCAATTCAAGAAACCGCTTTGACACGAGAGCATCCAAAGTTCCCTCCCCTCTCCCCCGGTTTGTTTGCTGCCGCTTAGCCGGAAGTTTAGTGAGGGGCCGGGCGTTAGCAAAGTTGGCATTTTGGGTGGGACATAAAATGCCGTCCGACTACGAACCGTTCCCTAATGAGTCCTAAAGATGGATGGTCGGACTGTTCGAATTGTTCCCTCCCCTGCCCCTGTAAGAAAAGAATCTGAATCTTTGGGCTTTAGAAAGTATAAATTATGTTGGAGAAGAATTGGGGGAGGGGGGAGGGCTCTTTAAGCAATAAACCCAAACGTTGTGACCTGTCTCTTATACACATCTAGATGTGTAAAATTAAACAAAAAAATTCATTTAAATTATTGTCGTCTGTCCGCGGCTCTTTTTTCCGCTTCGCGTCGGTCACGCTTTTCGCGGGCAAACAATTCCAAAAGCTGAAAGTTATTCGTTAAAAATGGAGAATAAAATAGACTCGAGAGTCTCGACTCCAGACTGAGTCTAAAGGAGAAATGAAACAGCCAATCTCCGATTCTTAAATCCAAAATCCCAAATCGAAACCGCCCTCATTCTTCATTAATCAATCAATCGTTTCGTCATCCCCGACAGTGATTGGATGATCACAAACTGATCTGAGACCAAATTCCTGATAATTGATCAGGATCAGAGTAATCATTTATCAGTGGGACCCCCCACCCCCTCCCGCCCCGCCCACTCTCGTGCGCTCCTCCACCAGCGCGTCAATTTCGGGCTCTGCCAATTGCTGCTTCATCTCTTCGCCCTCTTCAATGCCGTCGATGGCTTCGTCGTCCTGAACTGTTGCCGACCATAATTTTTGTTGCTGTTGCGCAAATGTTTGGTTAAGTGTCTGCAAAAAGTTGAGCATCGCCTCGCTGAAGGAGCCCAAAGAGCGCAGCGACGGATTTATGTCCTCGGGGGAAGAAAAACGATATCAGAGACAGACAGAGAGAAAGAGAGAGAGGAAGAGAAAGAGAGAGGAGGAGAGAAAGAGAGAGAAAGAAAGAGTAAGAGGGGGAGAAATAGAGAGAGGGAGAGAAAGAGAGAGAAAGAAAGAAAGAGGGAGAGAAAGAAAGAAAGAGAGAATCCGAGAGTCGAATCTCGAGTATTTAAGTGATCATTTTCGTCATTTTAGGCTAATAAAGTGTCCATTTGTTCGCTCTCTCACCTCAAATGAATCCGTCCCATGGGGCACAACAAAAAGCGGCTGTTGGGGGTCGGTTGACAGCGACTTTTGGATGTTTTGGAGTGGCGGGGCATTGACCAAATTGGTCAAAAATGTGCGCGCTTTGGTCACCAGAGAGTCCATTCGAATGCTTAAAGTCTGTAAAATTCAAAGTTTAAAACCGAATGAAATCGCCCCTAAGGCGTAAATGTTAACTTTTGAAAATTAATTCGCGCAAAATTCGCAAATTATTTAATTAAATGCGGAATTGAGAATTATCAGCCCAAACTCACAATAATCGCAGCGCCGTTTATGTGAGCAAATTGGCGAATTAAGCGATAAGTTTGACGCTTTTGCTCACTGTTCAGATTCTTTAAATAAACATTAAAATTAATAAATTAATTTTACATTGTTTAAATTATTTTTTAAATTTAAATTAATTACGCTAAATGTTTGTTATAAATACAATAATTAATGACCTGGAATTCGTCGTATCGCGCGCAAACAATCGCAAAAGGAATTCCGATAGGGCGAATCGCCGCGTGTTTATCCCAAATCAGTCACTTTTTTGTTTTAAAAGCTTCATTATCTTTACTTGGCCGATGGCCGCCGCCTGCGGCGTTTCCGTTTCGTTGTCCACCAATAAACTTTCAATTCGCTTGCGGCAAGCCGTCATCAGAGTCTCGGCGACCGATTGGAGCAGTTCGGGACGGGTCAGGTCCAGGAACAGAAGCAGCGAAATTGCACTTAAATTGCAAAATGTTTGGAAAATTCAAAAATAATTTATTTTTATTAAACCGAATGTTTCTTTTTTGGAGCGGTATTTGGACGAGCGGCGCCATCGTTCCCCCACCGGCCAATTCCCACACATTTACCAATTGTTTATTCTTAATAATTAATTTAAATTTATGTTACATTTTCCCCCAAAATTCGATAATGTTTTTTGTTTTATAATCGATTTAAAGAAATTAATTTAAATTAATTTTACATTTTCCCCCAAAATTCGATAATGCTTTTTGTTTTATAATCGATTTAAGAAATTAATTTAAATTTATTTTACATTTTCTCCCCAAATTCGAGTGCCGAATCGAAATTCCAAGGCAATTGTTTTCTGATCAATTGCCGAAGACGGAACGGCTGAAGAAATGTGACGAGCCGAAAACGAATTCAAAAAGAGGGAAATCAGCGAAGATTTTCCCTAAAAACATTCAGTCAATGGAATTCGAATTTATATTGGCCAACAAACGAACGAACGCTATTTGAACTCCCACAGCAAATCAAAGTTTGTTCCGGGCAATTCTCGGCATTTGACCCGTCGGAGGACGGCAAAAAATCTAAAAGAAAGTTCCCATGACGTCATACCGAAATGATCAAAGATCGGTTTCCGATTATTTAGGAAGATGCCCAATACATTCTGTCTCCAACTTGGTTCTGATCAGTGATCAGCCAACCCTTCATCTCCCACCTCCGCCCCCTCCAACTTTAGTCTTCTGTCCGTCACCCAACTCACTGTTCGACTGCTGCTTCTCGTCAACATTACGACGTTGTTCGAATTGCTGCTGAATCAATGCAAAAATGTCGACGTTTTGCTCTTTGTCCTCTTGGGTGATTTTGTCTTGGGTCATTTGTCTTGGGCACTTTTCAATTTATTTTCTCGGGCATAAAATTCTCAATTTTCTGTCATTTATTCTTCCAATTGCCATGACAACAACTGCAATAATTGCCACATTCGCTAATCGTTCAAATTTTTTAAATTTTTATGTCAAAAACCTTTCTTATTCATATTTTGTGTTTGGTTGATCATTTTGATTAGCTTTTGTTGATCAGCGAGATCCATCATTTCATTATAAGTGCATAAAACGATTATTACTTGGGAAGAATCGGGTAAATCGGCGGTATTTCGGGTATTCCCACCCCCGGAGGGATAACCAAAACGTCTGCTGCATGCCCTGCAGCATCGGCTCAACGCAGACCGGTTCAGCAGCACAACCAGTCAGTTGCTGCTTCTGTCTGATCCCCGCGGGTTCGTCGTCTGTCTTTTTCCCTCGGGCGAAATCCATAGCCGGAGGCGAGCCACCAGCCGACCATTCTCGGCACTTTGACATACGGCGATGGAACAGAAAAACCGGCGCCAAATCATCTTAATCGTTTATGGATTTTATCAATCTTTAGATTTTCTTACATTTTTATACGGAAAAATGATAAAATAAACTACAGTACCCAAAATTGTACAAAAGACCTAAGGCATTTTAAGCAAGCGACAGAACTAGGGTTGCTCCCCGACCCCTCGGGGGCGGGAAAGTCGGGGTCGGGGTTGGCCATGTCGGGGTCGGGGACGACCAAATTTTTCGGGGTCGGGGAGCAACCCTGGACAGAACCATGGGCATTTTGCAAATAATGGACTCATTTATTTACCCTATTTATGTGGAAGAGTCAAAATGGTGATTGAATTGATGATTCGATAAAAAGAACAAAAAAAGACAATTTAAATACTTTTATATTTATATTTAGGGAACGGATTTTCCTTTTTTTGCGAATAAATTAAAGAGAGAGCCAATCGCATTTTCACGAGAAGATTTTTAGATTTAGAGAGACTTTTTAGCCCTAATAATCTAATTCGGTAAAGCCTAAAATAGTCGTAACTTAATTTTGGCATTTTTGCAAAAATTCCTTCAGAAAAATTGGCCATTTTTGCAGTTTTGAAGGAGGTTTAAAATCAAGTTAATTAGCACCTAAAAATCCGTTCCCTAAAATATATTTAAAAGAAATTTTCATTTTTTTGGTAATCCGCCGGCAGTAATAAAAAGGGCCTTTGGACTACAAATGCACTAATATTGTAAAAATGTCGTGGCAAATTCAAAATTTGTGTTAAGCAATTTTATTTCCGCTGTGTTGCACAAGTGAAATTGGTGGCATCATTGGAGGACAATGACTGAAGAAGAAAGGGAAAGGTTGCCTAATTGTGGGGGACAACAAAAGGACGAGAAAGACCGGCAATGGCATCAGAAGAAGAGATGAAACGGTGGCAAATCGGGCACAGGCAACTCGGAGGGGCTCAGGGGGTCGAAATTCCAAAATCGGAGGGTCTTTTTTGTCTCTTCGACTCTCCCACAGCCGCCGCCGCCCAAATCGATCCGCCGGATGTTGTTGGGGTCTATCTGCAAATCGGGGCGTCGCTGTCTTAACGCCGGGTGCCATCCTCGAAGAACACTCCGCCGTCGATGGCACAATATTTGGGACAGATGCCCTTCTCTCCGGAGGTGCCAGGGGGTCCGGGAGGTCCCGCTGGACCGGCCTGCCCGTCCGCGCCAGGCGCTCCGTCCGGTCCACTGGGTCCTTTCGGTCCAGGAGGTCCGGGTGGGCCGTCCGAGCCAGGTGGGCCAGGAGGTCCGGGCGGGCCAGGAGGACCTAAAAATACATTCCATTGAAATGATCGCCACAAAGTACAACACGCTCACCTTGGTCTCCAGTCTCTCCAGGCTCTCCAGGAACGGGGGCTTCTGGCGTAGCTGGCACTCCGGGCTCTCCCGGTGGTCCTTGCGGTCCGGCTTCTCCGGGAGGCCCGGGAGGACCGCGCGGTCCAGGCTCGCCGTTGGGCGCATCTGAGCCGGGTCGTCCCGGAGTTCCAGCCTCTCCTGGCTCTCCTGGTGATCCGGGTGGTCCTGGGGGGCCGGGCGGTCCCTGCGGGCATGGCTTGCAAGGAGGCGGCGTTGTGGGTTCGCAGGGCGCGTTTGGCGGTTTGCCAGGTGTTCCAGGGTTTCCTGGTGCTCCAGGCTTTCCAGGCTTGCCGGGCCTTCCCGGGGGTCCTTGCGGACCGGGCTGGCCGGGCAGACAGCAGTCGCCGCACGCCGGCGCCGGGTTCACGACGGGTCCGTAGCCGCCGCCAGTTTGACGAGCAGTTCGGTTGGACCTCATGTCCATGTCGGGGGTCGACTTCATGTGGTTCACCTCCACGTAAATGTCTTTGGCAGAACCCTAAGGCGCAACAATTCATTCAAACAGCGTTATTTCCTTCCAACCTTGCAGAAGCCGAGCTCGTGCTGCATCTGACGCCGAACATGCGCAACGTAGTTGTACACCATGGGCAGGGTGATCACCACAGAAAGGACGGCCACGATGGAGAATGTGACGGCCGAGTAGGCAACAAATTTGTACGCCCGAATGCGACTGTCCGACTCGATCATCTCTTCTGCTGGTCGCTAAACCGAAAAATATTTACTTTTGTTCATTTTTGGGAATTGTGTAAATGCACATATTGTTGGTGGACTTCTCAAAATGTCTTTTTATGGTTTAATGAATGCCAAGCGTTTGATTGTATTAATGTCTGTTGGGAGGGGGGGGAGAGAAAGATCTGATCGGATGAATTCTTCCGGTGAAAGCCGAGCNAAATAACGCTGTTTGAATGAATTGTTGCGCCTTAGGGTTCTGCCAAAGACATTTACGTGGAGGTGAACCACATGAAGTCGACCCCCGACATGGACATGAGGTCCAACCGAACTGCTCGTCAAACTGGCGGCGGCTACGGACCCGTCGTGAACCCGGCGCCGGCGTGCGGCGACTGCTGTCTGCCCGGCCAGCCCGGTCCGCAAGGACCCCCGGGAAGGCCCGGCAAGCCTGGAAAGCCTGGAGCACCAGGAAACCCTGGAACACCTGGCAAACCGCCAAACGCGCCCTGCGAACCCACAACGCCGCCTCCTTGCAAGCCATGCCCGCAGGGACCGCCCGGCCCCCCAGGACCACCCGGATCACCTGGCGACCCCGGCGAGGCCGGCACGCCCGGACGATCAGGAACAGATGCGTCGCCCGGGTCTCCAGGACCTCGAGGACCGCCAGGGCCTTCGGGAGAATCTGGACCTCAAGGACCACCGGGAGAACCTGGCGTGCCAGCACAAAATGAACCGCTTGTACCGGGAGAACCCGGAGAGCAGGGTGACGCAGGTAACAACATCCGCGACAAGAGAGAACATAGGGAATTCGAATAAGGACAGGAAAGCCCAATAAGTCTTTATACCCAAACTCTTTGGCCTTTAAGGACCCCCCGGACCTCCCGGGCCGCCTGGAGCCCCGGGGGCCGACGGACCCCCTGGACCCCCAGGCCCGAAGGGAGAACCAGGACCGGATGGACTGCCAGGCCAAGACGGTCAAACTGGGCCTCTAGGACCACCCGGTCCGAGCGGAACGCCGGGAGAGAAGGGAATCTGTCCAAAATATTGTGCCATCGACGGCGGCGTGTTCTTCGAGGACGGCACTCGACGATGAGAACAACGGCACATTTGTCTGTTTCATATTCGCTTTTGTACTCCCCTCCCCCGTAAAATAATGTTTTGTTCATTCCATCGCTTAACATTCATTCCTTTCGATCGTTTAATGCATTTATTAATTCCGTTAGTTCAGATTAGCAAATGCCTTTTGATAAATAAATTTTTAATAAAATTAGTTTGTAAAATGCAAATGTGAACAATGTTTGTCGATTATGTTGATCATTGATCAGATCATCGTTGAGGGGACTTGGGAAAGCATCCGATTCAACTTCCTACTCCCACCCGCCAGCGCCCTCTCCTCCGACGCCCTTTTCGCTTCGGAAGCCGCCGCATTTGCAGCGACATTAAACAAATCCTTTAAAAGGCGGCATGGCCTTTGTTTAAATTAGCTAAATTGGCCACTTTGCTCGTGTCTTCAGCGAGTTTTGCAATATTTTTGCGTTGTAAAATTGCACAAATTCCAACGCCGGTAAAGCCGAGGAAAAGCATTAAGAAGCCGGCCACTTGGTAATGCCAGCCATTTTTGAGTGTTCGCGCGCTTTTCCAAGTCTGAAATGGAAAGTGCCAAAGTTTTGTGATAATTTGTGTGAATACTTTTAAATTGCAAATTTAAATTATCGAAATGTTTGTTTTGTGTCCGTACCGTACACAAAACGATCAGGCCGCTGATCATAAGGATAAGGCCGCAAACGAAAAGGCCGGCTAACGCAAGAATAGTCTGAGGGGAGCTCGGCACGGATTTGCGCAGTCGCCGATCACTCTAAAAGCTAATTGATGTATAATTAATAATTAATTTATTTATTGAATTAAAATGAATTGTTCGCCGATCACTCTAAAAGCTAATTGATGTATAATTAATAATTAATTTATTTATTGAATTAAAATGAATTGTTCGCACTTCCGTGAACACCGGCATTTCTTCCGTCATCAGCGAGTCCTGTCGATGGACGGAATAGCTTCTCTTTACTTTCGTAAGATTCTTCTGAGATTTTGCTGGAGGCGACTGAACGTAATTAAAATCAGATCAGATCAATCAAACAAAGTCTAAGTTTTCTTTTTAAAAGCTGATCACCGGTTGAATGGCGTCGTTTCTGTTCACGGCATCTCCCTCTCCCGTCGGCCACATTTGCGGGTGCCATGGCCGGCTGTCGGTCAGTGCCACCACCGTCCCCCCGTTTTTGTCCCGCCTTTTCAGTCCCACAACGTCGGCAGAAGCGATAATTGGCCGCACGACATTTTGACTCTTTTTACGCCTTTTTTCTTCGACAAATTCAATGGCCAAGGGGCCGCCGGTCCTCAATAATTGTGAGGGAAAATCGTCCCAATGGACGCCGCCGCCGCCGCGGGCATTTGTGGCCAAAACTCCCCCGCTTTTGCTGCGGCGATGCTTTTTGTCGTTTTTTGGCCTTTCTTTATTTCCTTTGGAGCCAAAAGCGCTGCAAAAAGCGTCGAAAAAATCATTTATTTGGTCGACTTCGTTCGATGCATTGGACACGGCAAATTCGTTGGGTAAATAAATTAGCCTTATTTTATAAATAAGCCTTTGTTTTTTGGGTTAATTGCCCCCCCCCGTCCACTCGCCTGCCTTCCGGCGCCGCCGCCTTTTGCCCTTTGAACGCCGCCGCCTTTTGCCCTTTGAACGCCGCCGCCGTGTCGGTCACTTTAATTTCGATGAACGGAATTTGTGGAATTTGCGTGCCAATGCCGTCAATCCGTGGCGCTGTGCCTTTTGTCAATGTGTTCATGGCGAACAGAAAATGAGCATTTTATTGAAGGCACATTCAACAACAAAGACAAAACTCGGGCCGTCTAAATGTGAAAAAAATAAATTTCACTAAAGAATTTAACAAAAATGTTTTACATTACCGCTTAAATAACAGAGTTTCTAAATATTTAATTTATTTTAAAATATTTAGCAAAAAGTTCAAAGCATTTTATATAAAATAAATGCAAATAACGAAGGAATTAATCAGCAAAAAAGGCGACATGAAAAGGCGAAAAGTTTCTCTTTTTATTTGCTTCTTCTCCCAATTCATTCCTTTCGAAACGGCCGATGGATTTTATTACGAAAATTCAAAGATTTTTTTGTAATAAAATTTCATTTATTACCTTTGAAATTGCCATTTAATGCAATTCGATCAGTTTAATTTATATTATTTTAGTCAAAAGTAATAAAAATGAAAAATGCAAAAACATTTTTTGATTTTCTCGAGAAAAAAACATTTTTGAATATTTCCTGTCTCTTATACACATCTAGATGTGTATAAGAGACAGCTCCAACTCCATCCCCACGTCCCCCTCTTGTCCATCTCCAACTTCATCCCCACGTCCCCCTCTTGTCCATCTCCAACTTCATCCCCACGTCCCCCTCTTGTCCATCTCCAACTTCATCTCCAACCCCTGCAGCTTCCCCTCCCCCCACTGAACAATCTTTTCAGAATCTGCCGAATCCTCCCAACTTGCCTCTGCCATTGTCTACTTCATATTTCTTCACCCGTCGTCATCTTCCAGTTTTGCGCAGCCATCCATCTTTTTGGGAATTTGAATTTTACACAATGCCACCCCGGGGCCCGCCGGTTTGAGAAGCAATTATAATCGAGTGGTTGGGAGGTTAAACCCTCCGCCCGTTGCCCCCGAGGGCAGGAGAAAGTGACGAGTTGGGGGCGAGAGATCTGATCAGAGGGAATTGATCAATTCTGTCGCAAATTCTCGGACAGATATTCCGCTCCCCCTCCCCCTCCCCTCCCCCCGATGAATTCGGATGGATCGGAGAGTTTGGATTAATTAGAGGAGGGCTTGCGCAGGAATTTTGTGCTGCACTCTCTCCAACGGCGCGCGCATAAAATCACTTTTCGATTTCGGGAAACGGCTTGCATTGGTCAACAAAATCCTTTCATTTTCATTCATTTCATTTTTACTTTCTAATTAATGTGATGAGAATAGCCAAATTATGCCCCCCACAAAAAGTGTTATCCGATTAAAGCAATTTGTCTTTATTTCTAACAATTTAGTCTAGCACTAATTACATTTAACACAAATAACTCTCCGGACATTTTGCGGTAAGAAGATGATCGAGTCGGACAGTCGCATTCGGGCGTACAAATTTGTTGCCTACTCGGCCGTCACATTCTCCATCGTGGCCGTCCTTTCGGTGGTGATCACCCTGCCCATGGTGTACAACTACGTTGCGCATGTTCGGCGTCAGATGCAGCACGAGCTCGGCTTCTGCAAGGTTGGAAGCAAATAACGCTGTTTGAATGAATTGTTGCGCCTTAGGGTTCTGCCAAAGACATTTACGTGGAGGTGAACCACATGAAGTCGACCCCCGACATGGACATGAGGTCCAACCGAACTGCTCGTCAAACTGGCGGCGGCTACGGACCCGTCGTGAACCCGGCGCCGGCGTGCGGCGACTGCTGTCTGCCCGGCCAGCCCGGTCCGCAAGGACCCCCGGGAAGGCCCGGCAAGCCTGGAAAGCCTGGAGCACCAGGAAACCCTGGAACACCTGGCAAACCGCCAAACGCGCCCTGCGAACCCACAACGCCGCCTCCTTGCAAGCCATGCCCGCAGGGACCGCCCGGCCCCCCAGGACCACCCGGATCA
>MEIZ01000016.1:464725-476447 GCA_001723225.1 Globodera ellingtonae | reverse complement strand
GCGGGGGGCCTCTCCTTTTGCTGAGCTTCTCCAACCGATTGACCGCCGCCGAGTCCGACCAACTCGCTGGGGATGGTGATGGTGATCCAAGTGCGGCAGTTGGCCGATACGCACGGCCCACCGCCGAGCTGAACGTCGCTGCCCGCCTCGTCTTGGCCGTCCTCCTCTTCGGCTGCCCCTTGTCCACGCTCGGCCTGCAACCAATCAATCAGTAATCAGCATGGTAATAAGCTAAGTTTGTCTCAGACAGATAGTCCGGAATTGGTGGGTCAGTATGCGTATACGGTAATGTGATACGGTAGTTCCAGTTACAGTAACCCACTTGGACTCCGCCCACTTGGCCGTTTCGTTCCTCCGTCGACGGCGACAGTTCCGCGCTGTTCGCCAAACTCCAATGAGTGGTCATATTTTTAGGCGGAGGCCGATGCCGAGCCAACAAAGGCATATAACGCTCCAAATTGTTGATGGACGGATGGTTTGCGTCCGGCTGAAACTTTGCATCGTTATAATTCCAAAAGTTAACATTCCAGCTAATGATGTGTGGGAGATCCAATAAGTACAGTATCAGCTTTTAGCTTTCGAGATTCACTACCGTAATCATCGCCGGCCGCTGAGGCGTTTGCTGCGGCAGCTTTCTGGGAAATTGGCGTTGTTCCAATTCGGCACTTTGCTCTTCATCCTCCGCCTCCGCCTCCTCGCTGCTTATGACGAGACGACTCAATCCTCCGGCGAACTTTCGACGGTTTTGGCTGTACTGACTGCGAAAGGACGGCACTTCTTCGAATGGTGACGAGGGCATCGGTTTCGCTTTTTTGATTGTTTCGGCACCGTTTTGGGGGTTGGCAACGGCGGAGAAAGCGTTTGGCCAACCAACTAACAACAAAAATGACATTTTTATATTGGTCGAAGATACAAATAATGTTTTGTGCAGTTTAAACTCAAAATCAAAATCATTTAACAATGGGCCAATATTTGTTTTACCGTTGTTGTGAAAGGGTTGAGCGCTTTCTGCTGCTGACAGAGCAGGCCATTGTTGCTGTTGTTTTGTGCGTTGCTGCTGCAATGTTTGCTGGTAACGGGCCCAAACCGCCGAAGGGCTCATGTCCGGGGTTCCCTCTGTTGGGCGAATTTTTGCGGCATTTTGATGTCGAAGGCCTGAAATTAAAAATTTACAAAAAACATGCGCAGCTTAAATGCCTGTTTGTTGTTGTTGTTGTTGCTGGTTATAGTTTGTCCTGCCGTAGGGAAAGCGGTGCCAATCGGAAATCGGAAAGTCGGAAGGAATGCCGCCGGAGGGCACAAGTGCCGTGGGCGAATCGGCTGAAGGCGCCACCATCACCAGAGAGACGGAGGTGGGGGAGGGCGGGTGCGCGGATGGAAAAGACGGGGCCAACTCCGACTGAGCATTGGCCAAAGGCATCAGAGAGTCATCCCAACAAAACAGCAACAAAAGAGCGGCGATGAGACCGAAGGGGCCAATGTGAAAGCCACGGGCAGGGGGGCGATAGGACGGCGTTCTGCTGAATAACAATTAAAGAAGCATAGATCAATCATCGGAGTCCGGTGTCCAATCAGGGCATTACTATTCTCGAACCTGCTGGTCTCGATGACCCAACAAGTTGAGGACGCCTTATCAAACATTGAAATGTGACCCTAATTACCCCCCCTCCCCATTCAAACACTAGGCCAATTTCTCCCAATTTCTCGCAGCAAAAGATCGACAAAAAACAGCAACAAGTCTTTTGTCTGCCGCTCCGTTCTATTTTTGTGCTCAGATATTTTTTGTGCGTTTGCTTTGGGTCGGAGGCGCTTTTCCATTTTCTAATGACAAAAGCCCCGTTTTTTGACAAGCAGAAAATGGGGAGAATGAATTGAAGTTGCGATAAGAGCAGCAGAAGGAAGTTTATGATGAAATGACTGGACATTTGTTAATAAACTTATACCTAAATTCTATTTGAACAAAATTAGAATTTCAACTAATAATTTCTCTATTTCCCCTGGGGGGATATTAACATTAATAAACATCAAAAGAAATATATTTATACCTAAATTCTATTTGAACAAAATTAGAATTTCAACTAATAATTCTCTATTTCCCCTGGGGGGGATATTAAACGGATAAACCTTTCCAACATAAAGCAATGTTCAATTTAAATTTTACGATTAAAGATTAAAAAATATTAAAAAATGTACGGCATGGCTTCGGATGGCGTGGAAGAAATAGCGGCGGACTTTGATGAAGACGTGCAAATGCAAATGGAAGACGTTGACGGCAGAGTTGATGAGTCCATCAATTGGCAAAAGAAATTAATAATAATTTTGTTTGCTGCGGGGGCTTATACAAATTTTAGGGTTCGCAACATTTTATGGCGAAGTCGTCGACGGATCTCTGAAAGAATTCGGCGGTCGGAACTGTTGGGACAACAAAATGATTTGAATTGGGAGGGGAGGGGAGGGGCTGTTGCTTCTGCGGACGGACGGGCGCGGACGTCTCTTATACACATCTAGATGTGTATAAGAGACAGGAATTGGGAGGGGAGGGGAGGGGCTGTTGCTTCTGCGGACGGACGGGCGCGGACGGATGGACGGTCGGTCGGTCAATGATCCCATCCCGTCGGAGATTGGGAGCTGTCTCTTATACACATCTAGATGTGTATAAGAGACAGACTCCCGCCAGACGACGTTCGATTTATTCCATTTTTAGCTGGCGAAGTTTCGCCGCCTCCAGCGGTGCAATTGCCGGCGCAATTAGTTGCCGAAAGTNCATATCGGGGCCGACGTCCTTTCTGTTGTTGCAATTGGTGTCTTTGTCAGTCGCCGGTCGTTGGTTCTGCTGCTGTAATTCAATTTCCTCGAAGAGTCCGTCAATGTTCAGGCCATTGTAGCCGCCTTTGGCCGCTGACTCCGACAATTGGTGATGGCCGTCCTTGCTTTCCTTGTTTTTTCCTCCACTTTCGCTGCTCTTCTTCTGTGAGTTTTTCTTCGGAATCTTCCAAACAGGAGATCCTTTAGCAGCAATACCAGCTGTAAAATTGGTAATTTCTTTTCAGAGCGTCGCTAGAAAACTTTTTCGGGGGGCACATCTAGATGTGTATAAGAGACAGGTGCTAATTTGGGACGCTAAAGCGCGCTGATGAGCTAGGCCGAGCCGAACCATTATTCTCCGATTGTTTGTGGTCGCTGAGGCTCTCCTCACAGCCGCGAGGGTCCCTCCCTCCCCCCGCCCCCTCGCCGGCGGCGGACCGTTCCAAGCGGAGTCTGCCCATACCCCCGCCTTTCCCATCAATCAGCATTCGATTTTAAACAATTTTAAATGCTTTGAAAATCATAAAATTAAACTTCCAACTATTTTTGAGTCGTCCCATCGCTCTCCTAACGCTGTCCGATCGCCACAATTGACTTGGGAGTACGAACCAAATGTTCCAACACAATTTAAAAACATACAAATAACGCCTTTGATCTCTCCGGCGACAGTGGAGGTCAATAGCTTTTGGAGCGTCGAGAAGGTCAAACATTGGACGAAGAGCTGGGATTTGGAGAAATGATAGCCAAAATGATTTTTGTGTGCGAATGTCTTATTTGTTAGCCCAATCCAATCCGATCGGCGGGAGTCGTTAATCCGTCCATCTTCATTTCACCAGCAATTCTTCCGAATGACTTGGGGGGACGTCTCAATTTGTCGAAATGGTGATGAGATGGAAGAAAGTCTTACAAGTCGTTGAAATTTAATTCCTCCAAAAGTTGAAAAATTTCATAAGCTTCCCAATTAATATTTTCTCGCACGCGCAAAATGTCGAAAAACGGAAAAATTCTTCTTTATAAAAAAGGAATAAAAGAAGTCTGGTCACGCTCAATTCAGTGCGGCCAACTCGATTAGTTTGGGGCAATTTGGCCATGTAACATTTTTTAGACAATAAATTTTTCTTGCCAAGATCACTAATTTTTTGAAATTTTTATAAATAAAATTCGAATTTTTCTTTCATAGAATTTCGTGCTTTTTTAGACGCGTATATTGCAGTTTTCTTGCCTAAAAGTAGCAGCCCTATGGATTGATAACTTTCATATGTAAAAAAACAATTTTTTAAGCCATTCTTGTTATTTTTACACACATTTTTTCAAGCCTATTTTTGCTTATGAGCTTGGTGTTTGGAGCCTATTTTGGCACTTTTTTCAGACCTATTTAGGCGACTATTTCAAGCCTATTCCCATCCCTGTTTATAAATAATTTGTTTTTCAAATGACACCAAATTTATTGAGATTATTTATGCTTGTGTTTTTACACAGACTTAAGGGAAAAATGATGGAATGGCGTGAGCGCCACCGTTCTTCGTCAAAATCTTCAGACCTTGCCTCATCATCAAGCACTTTCCATTCATCTTTAAATTACCTAAATTGCGCGGACTTTGACATTAATCCGACACTTGTTCAGGGTAAAACATTCTGGCTTGAATGGGAATCCTCCGTTCTTTCTCCCCACCACGGAACCGGACTTTGTTGAACCTTTGATTAAGCGAAAGCTAACCGATTCGTCTCTTTCAAAAAGTTATAGCTTAAACGTGTAAAAATCACATTTCCTTGCCAACTTGGCGCACTGAGTCAAAATTTCTATTGTTTATGTCGAATTGTTAGTTAGTTCTTTTCTATTATAGACATAGTGCTCGAATTACGGACTGACTGAATATTCTTTTGCGTCACAGAATCGGTGGCACCGGAGTGCACTGCCTCTATGGAGCGTGTAAAAATGAGTGGAGGAGCAAAACTACTTCCAATCAAAGCACTGTCAGCTGTACACGTTGCTCAACCTCATCAGAACCTTCGATGGACTCCGTCATCTGCCAATTCGAACTCAAATTCCATTACGGCATCGACGAGTGCTGAAACGAACTCGTCATCGGACGTTTCAAAAGCGGATATTGAAAGGGAATATCAACGTATTTCGAAGTACCTCGGACCAATTGAGACTCCAATAAAAAGCGTCACTGGAAGAATTTCAGGGATTCCAACGTCCAGCATGCCGATGAGTAAGTAAAGACAGCAAAATCTTATTACATTTATCCCCTTGAGATGCACCGAAACAAACTGAAAACGACGACCTTATGAACAAAATCAGAGGATTGACGGACCAAGTGGTGAGTTAAATTGATATTCACACAATCACATCGTTTCACGTCAGGACCGCTGCAACAACAATACAAACAAAATTGTTGATGTGTGCAAGGAACTGAGCAAAAAAATCTACAAAATGGAGAGAGAGCATGGCAATGAATTGAAGGAGCATGACAACAAGTTCAAGGAGATGACGAATAGGATGAAAGAAATGGAGGACGAAAACAAAGTGTTGGAGCTGAAGGTAAAAGTGATGGAGGAGCAATTCGCGATTTTATGTGAAGATTTTTATGCGTAAAATATGAATTTTCACTTTGCTGTTAGACAATTTTATTGGATTGTTGTATTGTATTCTGGATTGAAATGGATAAAATCACTTTGACTGCACGGCTTTTGCTCATGTTTGGCCATTCCCACCCTGTTAATTTGAGCCCTAGGGGATTTCCGCTTTCGGTAAATTTTGAATTCACGCTCCCGCAAATAGTTCATTGTCGAATTCAGCCATTGTCGAGTTTTCTGGACCCATTTTTATCCCGGTCCGACCGGGAGTCAGGTTATTCCATAAACCGGGTTCGGGATAGTCCCGACCGATCCCGGCCAACTCTAAAAAAGAGAATTGAATATTTCATTCAAAAAACATATCGCCAACGAAAAATGCAAATAAAAACGGAAAATATTTTCACCCCAATCGGTGTTTTGTCCGAGCTTTCTTTACCGCCCGTCTATGCACAGCGTGTTCCATTTTATATTTTTGTTTCAACAACAAATTATTTCAAATTTTAGTTGACACGTAAAAACGTAAAGCTTCCCAAAAAGTGATGGCAGTTGGCCATGATCGAGAATTGGATTTCGGGACCAGTTTTACTAAGTTCTATGAACTGATCTGTTCCGACACCGAAGAAGCGGTCCAACGTAAACAACTCAAGAAGTTGCGCAGATTCATTGATGACAATAAACACAATGTTTGTGTTCACAATTGGACATCGGGGACAACGAAATGCGAATTTGGGACTTTTTTAATTAGCATGATTTAGGTGGATTGGATCGTGCTTTTGTTTACTCTTTGGGGGCTTTCCGCCAATATTTTAGTATTTATCCGAATACGAAAACTTGATTTTTTTTTTTTTGCTGAGAAATTTTGTATCTTTTGGTTTTCTAATCTTCAAATATTTTAATGCAAATTTTTCTATTAGTTTTTTTATTTTATCCTAGCCGGGTTTTCGCGACCAAATTGGCCCACGCTGTGACTTGCGCTTTCTCGTCGGTCTCCTCTGGCGTTATCATTGCACATTCAGTGGTGCGGACAGGCTGATCTTCTCCATCATAGAACTGCTAGAGAATCACATGTCATTGGATTTTAGGTTTGATTTTTCACAAAAAAAACTAAAATTTAAGAATGTTTTTGTTGTTGTTAGAATGATTTCACCTCTGGTGTTCGGGCCGTCCAGCAAGGCGTACTACACGGAGCTGATTCAATTTGGGCGTTCTCTGCACAAGTACCTAACACCGGAACAGGTTTTCACTAATAGGGAGGCACCTTTTCAAAGGAGAAACGTTAATTGTACTACTTGGTCTTTTATTGTAAAATATGCAACGTTTGAAAAAATGTTACAATTTTGAAAAGCCTTCTATCCTAAATACAGAATTAAACTTTGTGAGGTGCTCGCACATTTCGACCCAAAACGGATGTGGCAGTCGTTGTTGAAGTTGGCCCATTTTGATCGTCACTTCAGTGTCGCGCTGTCCAAGGGGTTCAGTGCTGCCGATGCGATGGAAAAGGCCACGGAAGAGGTGTGCACGCTGGTCAATATGGTTTAGCTGCTGCTATTTGCATTTCAGGTTGACCCGAGCTGTTACGATCCGCGTTTTGTACTCCGTATACTTGTCAAGTTGGTTATGCCGGGCACAAAGGTAAAAGAGTTTAAGTGAATTAGCTCAATTCTCGGCTTGGCATCGATTAACTCTAATCGATTTGAGTTACACTATTATTCTAAAAACTATTTATTAAGAAAATCGATCCAAAAATTGAACGATTTTTTGTTTTTGGTTGGTGGACAGACTTTATCTCTTTTTTACAGCTTTCCTGCCGCCCCATCGTGCAGTCCAACGCATTGTCATTTGCACTTGCTTCCACCAGCTTCCAATCAGCCGACCTTCGCGCATTAGCCTACGCTTTCCTGGAACGTTTTCGTGTCCGACTTGTGGATCTTAGCGATGAACATTTTCCGCAACGCCTTCTTTATCGGCACATGCTGAGCGTGTTCAAAAACTCGCTTTTGGAATGCAACGAGCGAACAACGCATGGTCAGTTGAGGGAGAATTTTTATATTTTAATATTAAATTAAATAGTGGTCAGTCAATTCCTCGCTCGTCTCGCCAAAATTATTTTGCTGCCGCATGAGCCGATGTACGCCCCGTTGGTGTCCTTTTTGACGCAAAAGCCCTGGATCCAATTGGACTCTGTTCCCGAGTTTTTCAAACTTTTCTTCAGGTCCAAAAACATTAATTGTTTTGCCAAATTAAATTTTTGAACACCTCCAGCGCTTCCACTGAGCACTGTCTCAAGGAAAGGCAATGGATTCTGCGACTGCTGACCAACGGAATTGTGGACCCGCAAGACTACGGGGCCATTTGCAAAGTGTAATTCTTTAGTTTTCTCCGTTTGAAAGTCGCTTTCAACAGCTTCGCAATTGAGTCCTGCATGGCGCTGTTTTGCACTCCGATGGCCGACTTTTGGACGAAACTTTTGCTGTTGAAAGTGTTAAGCGTTTGCGTGGGACTTCGGTCAGCTGCTCGGGACCTTTTTTTTCGTTTGGATTTTGCCACTTGGCTAACTAACGCGATTTCGGTCAGATTTTATCGTCGATTTTCATTAAATGTATCTTAAATTTTGAGCATCCCCGAACTACGCCAATGGAAATGTTGGAACTTGCTGCACTGTTTCGGCGTCTTGTTGAGCATGGATGCGACGAAGGGGTCGATGAGTCAAATGCCGAAGGCAACCCGAAGACAAAAAAGCGGAGGAAATTGACGAACAATTCCGATTTGGAAATACGTCGAGCACTGACACAAGCCAAACTGTCTATAAACGCCAATAAGGTCAGTAGTTTTAGTTCAACTTTGAATTTGATTTACTTTTGCAGATTATTGCACATCTCCGTTCCGACCAACGGATTGTCGTGGACAGCGACGTGCTGAAGCGTGAAGAGCACATCAATTGGTTGCAAAAAGAATTAATTTCAGCTAAATGATACACATTTTTATCTTTTACCGATCCCAGCCTTCTTTCCTTGTTTTTGTTTATTATTAATACGTTATTTGTTACAAACTGTTGAATTATTCATACATAATAACAAAAATAATTTATGATTTTCTTCAGTTAATTTATCAAAAAGATCATTCATTCATTGATCGGTCATCACTTTGTTTCTTCAAATCGAAATTTGATCATTTAATTTTAAATAAATCATTTTTCTCAATACACTTTGTTCGTTCAATCGAAATGCGTCCGCTTGCGCTCAAAGGTCACGAGCGGGCGATCACCCGAGTACGACTCAACCGGGAAGGCGACATTTTGTTCTCGGCCTCCAAAGGCGCTTCCGTGTGTGCATGGTGTGTTTGTTTATTGAAATAAGAATACTTTTTAAGTTGGTAACTTTATTGTACCGATTTTCAAGCACAAAAATACGAATAAAGACCATCCCTTCCATTACTACCAGGTACGCTGAAAATGGTGAACGTATCGGCACTTATGAGGGACACACCGGTGTCATCTGGGACATCGATGTCAGCTGGGACACGCGCACGATGGTATCCGCTTCGGGAGACCAAAAAGTGATGGTCAGTGAATGGTGGGGGGGGGGTCCCTAAATTAGCTTAAACTACACCTTCTCTTCTTGGATCCGACCCAATTTTGCAATTTTGAGACATGTTACCAAATAAAATATTTACAAATAATTCATTGCGTAGGATTATTGCGAATTCTTTTCTCATTTTCGGTTTCCCCTCAGATTTGGGACGTTGAGACGGGCCTTTCCACGGGTCACAGTGAGACGGGATCGGTGGTCCGTTCCATCGGTCTCTCCTACAGCGGCAATTTGGCGGTGTACACCGTCAATAAGCCGACGAGCGGCGGCACGCCGGGCATTGTCGTGGCCGATATCCGTGACAAGTTGTCGCAACCCGTTATGCGCGACGCCTTCGACGACCAATGCAACGCGTGTCTTTTTTCCCACTTGGACGACCGCGTTGTGGCCGGTACTGTTGCTCTCTGTCATTTTTTTAATCCCTCCTTCCCCTCGTGGTTTCTAATCGTTTCATAATTAAATTGGCTTTTTGATTTGGCTACGTACAAGTAGTTTCTTTGCGGTTGAAAATTTCTGATTTTTTATATGCAATACTCTTATCTGAGTAGAGCACCTTCGCCGGCGACGCTTCGTTTCCAATCAAACCGGTTTAAAACTGAAAAACCCGTTTCGGGAATTTTGACCTAACCCGTTTCGAGAATTTACATCGTTTTCAGGCGATCACACCGGTCAGCTGGCCATGTGGGACCTGCGTCAGCCGGGCACCACCAGCAACTTTACACATCCACACAAATTCCAAATCTACGACCTCCAGATCACTGCCGACCAAACCTTCATTATCTCAGCATCGAAGGTGTTTTTTTGGCACAAAAAATGGACGTTTTTTATGCTTAAAATGTATTTAGGATAAAACGGCGCAGTTGCACGCCGCAAATGATTTGCAACAGCTGAAAACGTACAAGTAATAATCACTCGCTCAAAATATTCGATGTCAAAGGCTTTTCTCGCTGAACCCTTTTAAAAGGACGGCGCTTTTCGAATATTATTTACAAAAATAGGAATTCGAATTTTGTTTCGTTTCCCTCAGGTCCAACCGTCCGGTGAACACGGCCTCCGTCTCGCCCAGCCGGGATCACATAGTCATGGGCGGTGGCGAGGAACACATGGAAGTCACTCAGACGGCCACCACGGCGGAACAGTTCGTGGCTCGACTCTACCACTTGATCTTCGAGGAGGAGTTCGCCCGGTTCAGGGGCCATTTCGGGCCCATCAACTCCATCGTGTTCGACCCAACCGGCGACATCGGTCGGTGGACTTTTTGAAAATTGTCACTTATCAAAAAAAGGCTTTATTATTAATAATCTCAAATAATATTCGTTTCAGTTGTCTCCGGAGGTGAGGACGGTTATGTGCGCGTACAAGAGTTGGACCAATCGTACAAAGACTTCCAATTCGACATTTCCTAATTGTCGGATGGATATAAATGATGTTAATGCCGATTTTGGCTGCATTTGTCGAGAATTGGGTCTCGAAGAAAGACAAATATTTTTTGGATAATTAATTTGTTAAATTGTTAAAATTCATCGGGAACCAACTCCAAAATGCTGTATGTTCAGAATTATTGTTGTGTGTGTATTCATTTTTGTTTTGTTGGTAAATTAATATTCTCGCACTTTTGTCCCTAAGAATTTCCGATGATGGGACTTAACGCGTAACATAATTTTGATATATTAATTTAGTAATATTTTATTATTGCACGGATTAGAGAAAAACATTTTTTTGAAAGGAAGCAAATAAATTGGGGCTATTAGAAGCCGGGGAGACACAAATTTTGGCGCCTTTTTTATCCCCCGGGGGGGAAGGGGGGGCGATTTCATATTTTATTCTCCAAATCGCAAAAGTAAATCCTTTGATTGCATTCATTGCTCGCCCGACCCTTCTTCTTCGCCTCCTCCTTCTGCTTCCTCTCCCATCCTTTGCCTTTGTTCTGTCGCTGAATTTCCCTAAATTTTTAAACTTAAATTACTAAAAATATTATTGAGTTTTAAATGCTCTTATTGAATATCAATCCAAAATTAATTATAAAATAATTAATTCATTAGTTTTATTTAGTGCAGAAAACCGGAATGCGGAATCGGCATTACAAAAAGGGACCCCCCGTGCCGGGATCCCGTCATAAGAATCTCGGCGGCCATTAGTTTTATTGTGTTAATTTTTACCGTGCCCTTTTCGTCTGTGCCCTCCCCCTTGTCCATTGCGCTTTGCTGGAGACTCCCCTCGGGCGGTGTCTGAGAGGAGGGCGTTTCACTGGAAATCGGAAATTAAAAAAGGAAGTTTAAACACCCCCCCCCTCACCTCTCTTGCCCCGAACCCTCAGGCGCTTCCTCGGACGAAGACGAAGAGGACGAACTGTCACTGTCGGTCGACGGCCCGCCGATGCTGCGAACGCGCCTTTTCCAGTCGAACAGCTGCAGCTGCTCCTGCTCAATTCCGAGCAGTCCTTCTCGTCTCAGCAAACCGTCGGCCGACGCCGACAGGCAAAAGTTGGCGGTGAGCAGCGTAATGATCAAACAGAGACAGCAGCAGAAGGGGCGAATTGGTGCGGGTGAACGGAACATTATTGGACGGTGAGAACGGAAAAGCGAATGAATGGAGGCAATGACGGACAGAATAATGCTTAAAGTTTGCTCGGAAAACGTGAAAAGAGATCAGATGTTTCATTTTGGAGTTTTGGACTGCTTACGACCTCACGAGAGTCTTGATTATCAGAAAATTCAGATCCGGTAAAATGTATAACTTGAGAATATAAT
>MEIZ01000016.1:441730-457901 GCA_001723225.1 Globodera ellingtonae | reverse complement strand
TTCACACATTATAGACGTTAACAATTAAATTAACGCCCTCTCTAATTTCGCACCCACCGTTAAGTCGGAATTGCGCTTCGAGGCCGTCAAACTCGCGGCCAAAGTTGGGGAAACGCTCTCTCAATGCCAACATGTACAAGCTGCGCATGTCTTGGTAAATTTGCTTGGAATGGACGTAGACCATTCTGAGCGTTTCGTAAGTAAAACTAGTCGATAAAATTCCAAAATTTATTACAGACTTTGGGTGCAGCTGACAGTACATCAATGTGGCCCCCTGATACTCCTTAATAAAGCCTTTGTAACGGTCCTCCGGCAGTCCGATTTGGGTGACAAAGTCTTGCTGAACACGCTCAAATTTGGTTTGATGGGAAATTTGCGCGCACTTTCGCAAAATAACCAATTGCAAACTCATCGGCGTAAGTGAGCAAATGGAAAATGCCCAATTGAGCGATCATAAAATCCTTCAGATGGTTCATCATATGAGTGCCATAGCCTTTGACCTAAACAAAAAGATAAGCCATTCAGAAGACATTTAGTTTTGTGGGCCATTGGCATGTGTCTCCTCATCATTTTTTTGTTTGTTCAAATTGCCTGCTCATCGGCGGTCACCGCGCAGAAAACAATTTCGGCGAAGCCTTGGCCGGTAAAAGGTCTGTAGCAAATGGACGCGATGACGCCCTTGCCGTGTTTGTGCACCATCAAACTGCGATGGGAACGGTCGAACACAAGCCGAGTGATGTACTCGCGTGGCATTTTGGGCAGCTGGATGCTGACTGAAACGAAAAAAAAGCAATCGGGCGAGAAAACGAACAATATCTTCTAAATATATAAATCAACAAAAAAAACATAACATTTTTCTTGAACATATTAAGTCCATCAGTAGTAAGGCTCACAAAGTTGCTGAACATCGAAAAACCACCGCACTTTCTGCCGATGTTGGCTCGGGGAAAAATCATTCCAGCAGACATGCATTGAGATGATTCCCCGCTGCTCTTCCTGCTCTGCAATGCTTTTCCGAACATCCGCTAAACTGGCGCAATTTGAATCAGAAATAATTGTTTTACAATTTCTACTTCCGCCTCTTCCATTTTCCTGGCATAAAATTTTGTTTTAAAAGTCCAAACTGAATGCGACATTGCATGATGAGGAGGATGCGCTGGCGGGTGCCGTCGCTGTTGGAAGGGAAAGTTCGCTTCCGTTTGTGCCGTTGATTTGCTGTTGTTGCTTTTGTTTTGGCTGTGTTTGGAGGTGGTGTTGCCGACGTTCGTTCTCAAAACGCTGAATGGCACGACGCAGCGAATCTTTGCGCGGTGAGGGAGGTGCCGTGTGGGCGTGCCCCTTAATCACACCAGCTGGCATTCAATAGCTAAGTTTGAAGCTGTTCTCACAGTATCAATGATTATTTTGAATGAAATATGTAAATGACCGAATTATGTACATATATGGGAAATGGCTTTAATCCTCTTTTTAGCATAAAAGTGAAACATTTATTTGCAAACAAAGTGAATTATGTGCTTTACTTGCATTTTCGAATATTGACATTTTGCCAAAAAATTATTTCAACCGCTTTTTGCCTGCGGGGTATTTGAATAGGGTTGACGGTTCCGAACCGTAGAAGCGGGATTTTTTTGGTTTGGAAATTCCCAGGAACCGCCAGCCCTACATTTGAAAGCCCTGGTTAATTGCCCCCTTTGGCTTTTTATAAATTGAATGTTATGAATTAAATATAATAAGATATTTTCAGAGCTTGAGTTTCAGCTTTCTTTTGTTAGTGAATATTACTCAACATATGTCATCCACCACCACTTTCACTTGTCATTTGTGTAAGCGCCGGACACCCGTCATTTTTGAATCCGTCGACCATTTGGAGGCACATTTTGCGCAGCACCATTTCCAATGTCTGCCATACGTCTGCGAGCAGTGTCCGCAGTTTGCCAGTGGCCTTTACCCAACGGAGGCCGCTATCATTCAGCATATGAAGTTGGTCCACGGCACTGAAAGTGAATATGAGGTTTCTTTCTTTTTGGGTATTGCACCAAAATTCACTATAAAAAATCATTTTGCAGTTTAAAATCATCGTTCGTGAGGACACCGAGGAGAAGCGGGCGAAGGTCCGTGCCGCAGTTGAACAATGCGTCCGTAATTGTGCTCCAGTGACCATATTGTCGTCGTTGACGACTTCGACGACAAGCAACACGGACAGCGGTGCGAATGAACAGCCACAACAGCAGCAGCAGGCGCAAACGTCGCAACAGCCGCGCGTGCCGAACGTCGTCGTCATGACGGAAGTGTCGCAAGTGGTTGAAAAACTTTCGGCAACTAATTGCGCCGGCAATTGCACCGCTGGAGGCGGCGAAACTTCGCCAGCTAAAAATGGAATAAATCGAACGTCGTCTGGCGGGAGTAAGCGAAACGCATCCGAAGGTTTGTCAATTCCCCCCCCCCCGAAAAAGTTTTCTAGCGACGCTCTGAAAAGAAATTACCAATTTTACAGCTGGTATTGCTGCTAAAGGATCTCCTGTTTGGAAGATTCCGAAGAAAAACTCACAGAAGAAGAGCAGCGAAAGTGGAGGAAAAAACAAGGAAAGCAAGGACGGCCATCACCAATTGTCGGAGTCAGCGGCCAAAGGCGGCTACAATGGCCTGAACATTGACGGACTCTTCGAGGAAATTGAATTACAGCAGCAGAACCAACGACCGGCGACTGACAAAGACACCAATTGCAACAACAGAAAGGACGTCGGCCCCGATATGATGGGAGACATGGAGCAGAACAGCAACGGTCGAGAATAGGACTTAAACTTGAATTTAGCCAAAATGGTCCATTGTTCAGGTCCGGGTTTAATGTGGAAATCCCCCTTTCCTCAAAATTAAAATATTTTTGACTCATTCGAACGTTTTGGCCATATGGAGAATGAATGAACGTATTTTAGCGGAACTCTGTTCGAGCAACAGTCGTGATGATTTGGTTCGGTCGCCGTTGCTGGTCGCACAATCTTCGCCAGTTAAACTGCAGATTAGTAAGGGCTTTCCACAGCAACAGCAGGACAACGACCACTCGCAAGGCTTTCTCGGAAACCAAAAGTCGTCCTCGCGTAAGTTTTTTTTTCTTCTATTGCATAATTCTTTCTGCTATAAAATGGAAAATCGGGTAAAGACTTCAAATTTTTTTTCTCAATTTCTTAGCTTTTCCGTGAAAATATTTGAACCACTCATCGTTCTCTAAAACGCCCACGGCTTGTCAATTTTTTTTTACTGAACAGTTTCAGTAGGTTTGGTGTTGTACAAGGCGGAAAAAGAGGGGCGCGAACACCGGGCTCGTCAGTTGCGCAATGGACAGTCTTCGCACTTTTCGGTCGTCGCTTCATCGGTATTTTTCATTATAAATAGCGATTAAAATTTGTTTTTCTTTTTTTTTTGATTGCTTCTCCATCGGTTTGTTATCTCTATTTTTTGCTGTTTCTTTGCATTGTCTTACTCCAAAAGTCCAGACTATTCATCAAAAAGGATAGGTTCTGTCATTCAATATGTTCGTTCATGTAAATTAAGGAAACCCCACTTTTTTCCACTGTAAATTATAATATTTTCCCGCACTTTATGGAATGTTTTGAATCAATTTCTTGATTTTTCATTAATTTGAGGATAATTTTCGCAACGAATTTCTCTCGTGTGTGCGCGAGAGAGACCACGAGTTGGACGAGCACCGACAGAAGAAAGAGTTGAAGTCAAGGGAGGAGGCGAAAGTGAAATTGGAGGAGCGGGAGGAAGAAGGCGAGATCCGCATCAGCAAAAGCAAAAGTAGCACCAAAAGGAGCGACCATTCTGGCAAAAGCAAGAGCAAATAGTTTTAGTGCCGTTTAAGCCCACCAAAAGCTTTGCCCATCCCTTATTTTCCTCAGCGTGTGTTCTGATATTTTCTTACCCAGTTTTGGATCATCAATTTTCTTTCTGAATTTTATTTAAGAATTGTTTTGTACATCCGCGTTTTATGTAAGTGTTGCTGATGTTTTGTTTTTTGCCCATTTCTTTCTTTTTTACGTTATGATGATATCCCAGCACTTCCACTATTTATTTTGATTGTTAGTTATTGGTTCCATAAAACGGTCCCATACGCTTAAATATGTGTACAAACTTTTCAACATTCAAGGTGAATTCGGCTTCGATCTCAGTATAAATGCCGCCGCGTCAAACGACAAAATTTCTGTGCTCAAATTCGCTTCGGATTTGCCAATTCGTCGAACGCTGCTCCTTTTTTCTTTGGGATTTGTCTGTCTTTCCTTCGATAGAACCCTTTGTGGTGCTTTTAGTTTTTTCCCATTTTTCCGTTTCCGGAAAGTACTTAAGTCGCTGTTTATTAAATTTTGGGTCGCTTTTAATTGTTGTGGGCAAAGCGTTTTCTTATTCAGCCGGTTTTGTTACGTGCATTTGAATGAATGGTAATTGGTCCCAATCAGAGTTGCCTCGAGTTTTGATAGAAAAAGCGTTTTGCTAAATTTTTCGAGTCTGAAAAAACCTCCGAACGGCAACCCTGTTCCTCAATCCCACCGCGTTGAAAAATGTCTCCAAACCAAAAAAAAAAGGCTTTTTAATTCAATTTAAAAAGTGAAAGAGCGCTTTTGGTTTTGATTTGGGGGCATGATTTGTGGTTGCCCCGTTGTTAGCAGAGCAAAGTGAATAATATATACATAATGTAGAGATTTCGGGTTGAATAAAATGGTTCGTGTTTAAATAAATTGTTTTTTATTCGGATTTTTGGCCGTTAGACATCGTTGACAGATAACAAATCAAGTATTGGTTGGTAATGGTGTCGTTATTCTTTTAATAATTGAAATATTTTTTAATTTATTCCCTATGCTCGCTCCACGCAATTTCATCGTGAGGTGTACAGTTTGTGGAGCAACAAAATTTGGACGATTTTACTCGTCGACTTTTAGAGGAAAGTCAAATGGAACGTAAGTCGAAATGCAGTGAAAGCCATACGTCAAATTGTTTAATATGGGCCCGTGGCCAGCCCCCCCCCCCCACCTCGAAATGTTTTTTGAGAAAAAAACCCATTAGGCGGACTCTTTTTGCAAAAAATCCCTGGTTTAATATTCTGGAAGTTAAGCATTCGGAGGGCGTATCCGAACAAATCCCTCACAAATTCCGTTCCGGAAAGTGCGGCGGCAATTGAAAGGAGCAAAAGTGAAAAGATCTCGTCTTTTTCACAAAACAACAACAGCACATGCAATGTGAAGCAATCTAAAGATGATGAGGTCGTTATTTGTAAAAAATCTTTTGGATGAGACAATTTGATAATGACCGAAAATTTAAAAATTTGTGAGCGGGAAAAACCGTTGCAACAAATTGTCTCGGGTTAAAAAACAGCATCGATGGGCGATAGATAGTTTATCGTAAAAAGAAGGGCCGTAGCCAGAATCGGGTAATTTGTTAGGAAAATTGGTCGAAAGCCCGGTTTTTTTTGTGATTTGTGCTGAGCATTGTATCGAATTTCCCAATTTTAACTGATTTCTGTACTGCACCTGACAGATTGAACGTGAAGAGCGCGAGTTCACCGAGTTAAAAATTGCCTTTGGTCTCAACAACATTTCGGCGAGTTTGCGCGAACAACGCCTTCTCCTCGTCCATCCACGCGTCCGCGGAATGACACCCAAAAACACAACCGTTCAACAACAGGTGGGCACCGGGAAGTCCACCTTTATTCATTCGGGCATTTGGAAAAAACCCCGGAAGGGAAAGTACGCCCCGCCATGGCATGAAACGCGGACTCGATCAAAATTAAACAAAAGATCGGTCGATTAGTCGGGATGCCTGCAGCAATAATTATTTCCACTCTATTTGGTGACCCCATCCACAGTGGCGTATCCAGGGGGGGGGAATCAGGGGAATTCCCCCCCCCGAAATGAAATTTGAGAAAAAAAAAACCATAGGGGGGACCCTATTGTTTTGCACTTTTACAATTTTTTGACCAATTTTCTTAACAAATTGCCATCAAAAATCAAAAAATTTTTCCCGGCGGCGCCTATCGGCACCGCCGGGCCGCTCCTGGCGCTCAAATGGGATTGCCATCTGAGCGCGGCGCTCAGATGGATCAATTCCCCCCTCCGAAATTTTTTTCTGGCTACGCCCCTGCCCATCCATGAATTATTAAATTATAATTTCAGATTGACGAAGCGCAAACGCTTTGTGAGACCATTCCCGGGTTCAAAGTTGTTAGGTAAAACCTCGAAAATTGAAACTTTTTCTCCACTTATTTTTTGTCCAATTCGCAGTGCCATTGTCCTTGCCACCGATGCGCAATCGCTCCGTAAGAAGTTGGTTTGGGGCTGGGGACGATTGGAACGGATTCGGGAATGGATGCACAAACATCCGGTGAACGCCCTCTGCGTCAACATCGACATTTTGACACCCGACCAGCAGGTGGGAAGGGATTGGTCTTTGTTTCCATCAAATTTAATTGAATCGAGGAGAACAGAGTTCTCTCTCTAAGTTTTGAATTCATCCCCAAATGAATTTTTTTTCAAATTTTATCGCGAACTGAACTCCAACTTCGGCGTTCCGGTCTACGACCGCTACAACATTGTGCTGAACATTTTCAAACTTTACGCGCGTACCAAAGAGGCACGGCTTCAGATAGCACTTGCGGAAATTCCGTACATTCGGTGGGTGATTGAGTCGTCTTCGGCAAATTCTTTTCTCAGAGAGCGTCTGCGTTACATTGACTCGAACAAAAACGACGTCTCTTCCGTCGAGGGACTGGCGGAGTCGCTGCAAGTCGCCAACGTGGTGCCGACTTTTGGAAAGTACATAAAATTATAAATAATACTCTTTTTTAAATTCTGAAATAGAGAAAGAAGTAAAATGTCTAACAAAAATGAGTGTCCGTCCCTTTAGGGCGACCGAAGGGACGAGGCGAGTGGAACTTCTGCGACTGCGCGAACACTCTCTGCGTAAACAGATTCGAAATGCAATTGAAGCAAATGCGTGCGAAGTCCGTCAACGACTCGATGCATTCGCTTCGACGAACGCCTCCAAAATGGCGGTGATTGGCGTCATTGGGTGCGTCCATTTGGTGCCACGGCGCTGACAAAGCCTTCGTTTCCAAAACAAAAATGAAATTAGTGAAAGTGAATTCTTATTCAGCCTAACTTTGGTTGTTTTGTTTTTGTTTTTAACAGAAAATTCAAAAAAAATTTTAATTGCTCTAAAAGAGGAAAGGAAGTGAAGAGATGAAATTTATTGGATTCTCCAAAATCAATTTTTAGAGTTGAAATTGTTTATTATTAAGATACACAAACGCAGGCAAAACATCACTGATCAAAGCGTAAGTAAAACAAAATTTGATTTCTCGATTTTGCTTAGCTTAACCGACGAGCAGTCACTGTGCGGAGAGAACCGGCTGTTTGCGACTTTAGACACAACACTGCACCAGGCACTTCGATATTTTTATATAATTTTCTGTCGAAATTCGATATTTTTATATAATTTTCTGTCGAAATTCGATATTTTTATATATAATTTTCTGTCGAAATTCACTCTCTCCATTTGTCCAGGCCGTCCTTCCATCCCGTCACAAAATTTTGTTGGCCGACACAATTGGATTCATTTCGAATTTGCCCCTCAAACTGTTCGCCTCGTTCACCGCCACCCTTCAACACGTCGAAAGAGCTGTAAAAGCCATTTGAAAATTTGACAAACATTTCATTCTGCTCAAGGACCTTCTTGTCCATGTGATGGATTTGTCACACCCCGACATTCTCGCACAACGTGACCAAGTGATGGGCACGCTGAAGGTTTCCTCCATTCAAATCCGATCAAAGATTAATTGTTGATTACTCAAATAGTTTGCTTATTTGTTAATTAAAAGGCACACCGGGATTTTTACTGACTGATTTGGTTGTTCAGGGTCTTAACATTCGCCGTGAATTGATGGGCGGGATCATCACAGTGGGCAATAAGCTGGACAAATGTGGCCCCGAAAGGGTCAAATGGCTTAAAAGAAGGGCACTTCTACCACCCGATGAGGACGACGTGGTTGGCACTAGATTTCTTTTGCAACTCGTCAGTCCGTTTTAGGATTCGGCTGAACCAACGACTCTTTCGTCTTCCCCATCGCCTCCGTCGGTGTTCCCACTTCCAATTTCATGCAGAACGTTGGACGGACTGTCCTCCCTTATCTGGAAGATGGACTTTGTAAGTGGTGAAATTTGTTGGCGTTCTCATAATCGGTGGGAATTGTGAGGAAGGGATAAAGGCACCGGAGGGGTGCAATTCACTTTATTTCAGTCGATCCGTTCCATAATTGGGAGTCGTGTTCGGCGTTTTCGGTTGGCACCCGAATCTTCGGCAATTCCCTACCTCTATTCGAGCGGTTTGGTCCCGGTGGAAGGTTATACCGAAATTTAATCATACTACCCCTCCTTATGATAGTGGCATCTAATTCAGGTCCAAAGACCAGCGAATGTGGCCAGTTTCTGATCTTCGATACTGCCATGACGGATGCTCAATTTGCGCGTTTCAAAACCGTTCTAGGAGCTAAGATAACGTTGAAGAAAGCAAATGCAAATGAAACTTCAGATTAATCTTTCAAATGTTTTCATTTTGATGCTCTTATCAGTTAAATAATTCCCGCGTACGCAATAGCAAATTCCGAAGGGTTTTGACTGCATCAACTTTGTGTAATGATTGATGGGCAAACAAATATCGGCAAAATGTGTTGTGTATTATGGGAAACGGACATGAAGGAATGGAAGAGAGTGACCGAACGCCGAGATTTGAATAGCGACCGAACTTTGCCGAATTGCATGGTGAAAAATAAAACATGGTGATTATTCGGTGAAGAAAGTGGCGGTTTCTATCAATGAGAGCAGAATGAACATATTAAACAGAATAAATAGGTAAATGCATCTGCGACCAATCTGGAGTTTACGTCAAAACAATCTCCGATGAATATCAGCGTAAATCTCCGTAATTCATCGGATTCTCTCCATCACGAATGATTGCCCCAAACGCGTTTATGATACTCCGCTGGCGCCAGCAAGTAGTCCTAAAACCCAAAGATTCGAAGGTACACATTCAATTCCCGTTTCGTTAAGTCCCCACCTTTTCGACGTCGTAGAAATCAGCATGATTTTTACTGAGGAACATAACAAAATCTTGCGCATGACGGATGATCGCCTCCAAAGAGCGTTCGCTCCATTCCGTGTAGGCCAACTACAAGAGAAGGATAACTTTTTCTCTTGACGAACCCGCCACCAAAAAGCTCTATCAAAGTCAATTCTTTTGCCCACTTACCATGTCAGTAAAACGGACAAACATCCGCAGCAAATGCGGCAATCCGAACCGTTTGGAGAAGCAAATGCGTTTTTCCGCCAACGGAGAAGCACCGCTTGCGGTCGAAGGCTTGTTGGTCTCGAGTTCACTGCCTGGAAAAAATGTTTTTTTTTTGCTCAGACTACAAAATCGGTTTTTCAGAACGGACCTGCTCCTTTGTGCTCCGCATCGCTTTCGTTCTCAGCCTCCTCCGACTTTTGTTTCTCTAATTCTTCCACCAAATCGTTGAAAGTAGGCCGCTCAAATTTGTACAACAAAATGGTGCCCACCGCCGTCTCAAAATAGTCCAAAAGGCCGAGCGCAGAGCGTTCCAAATTCTCTGAAGTCGGATTCAGCAGCGCATTGTCGCGGTCCGCATACTCAATGTAAAACTCACGCGGCGACAGTCCACCACCGCTGCCTTCGCACACGCCAACGACAGACTCGCGGTACTAAACAGAAATAAAATAAAAAGATAATTTTCAAAAGATCATTAGTAAAAACAAAATATTTAAATTAACTTGTTAATTTGCTTATTGAGCAACCTTTTGGACGATTTCGAAGACGGTGATTCGAGCAGGCAACTTCGGTAGCATGAATTGTTTGTTCACCAGATTTTCGTCGTCAATCAGAATGCGGCGCAAAGGGTCGGGCAAAGTGACTTGGGGCATGTCCTTCTTGCTCACTGCGCCCACGTCGACGGAGCTGGTCAGTCGACGAACCATTTTACGTTTTGCTAAAAAACTTAGTTTCGAAATTTACATAAATTATTAAACCCTAGAATGTCAAATCGAATGTTCAAAAAAACACAGTAATACTACAGTTTGTACCCCCCCCCATTTTTGTTGAAAAAATTAACTTTTTGTATTAAAGTCGAGAAAATAATCTTCCTAGAGGTAAACCGGGGCGTAGAATCCGAATCTGACCTCCATTCGACCTCCGGACCCGAATTCGAAGAATTTTTGAAAATTCAAAAAAAATTGATGTTGGCCTCAAAATCATCCAAAGATGTCGAATTCGGGTCAGGGGGTCGCAATGGAGGTAAGATTCTAATTCTACGTCCCGGTACACCTCTAGAACATTATTTTCCCGACTTTAATACAAACAAATTATTTTTTCAGAATAGGGGGGGGGAAGGGTACAAACTGGAGTATTACCAAAAACACCACTCCTATAGATAACAATTTAAAAACTTAGATAAACGACTGACATGCATTTTCGGTGCTGCCCGGAGTGCTCGAGCGGCTGCTCTCGTCTTGGGCTTGGGGACGACCTTTCAAATCTGATTGCTTTCGCTTTTTGGCGTTTAGCAATTGTTGAGCACGCTTCACATCATCCTAAAATGGCACAGAATTGAAAAAAATCCATCCGAGGAATTTTAAGAAAACCTTCGCTTTCGCTGCCTCCTGATCCGAGAAGTTTTTGAAACGGATTAGTGCCTCGTGCTGAGGCACTACCTCGTCATGACGATTACTCCAACCCTAGAAATGAAGAAGATATAAATAACGCTTTCGTATATTTAAGGATTATTTTTTGTCAATCATTTCGTCATTTAAAAAAAAATACCGGGTAATGGATGCCGTAGCCAGTGTCTCCGCCAGACAACTCCTTCATAAACATCACTTTGGCCACGTAGTAAATGTGCTCAGAATTCAGGTAACGACACAACACTTTCTCACCAACCGCCCACTTTCTGTCCGGGGGATGTCCGTGCGGATTGGCCGCTGTCAAAGCGGTGGGAGCTTTGCTAAAAATTAGTTTATGACTCCTATGATTGGATGTGATTATTAAAACGAGATTGTTCATTACAAAAGAAACTTACTCTGCATTTCCATTGCTGGTTGAGTCTGAAGGGTTCTGCCTCTTTTGCTGCTGTTTCGATTGGCCGCTGCTACTGGTCTTCGGGACCGATTTGGGTGTTGTGCTGGCAGAAGAAGTCGATCCGTCTCTATTTGCCGACGAATTCTGCTGCCTTTTCTTAACAGACGAACTACGCGATGGCATTTCAAATTCAGTTCAATTTTTACGCAACGGATTATACGATCTTAACAATTGTTTGTAAAACAAGCATTGCGTAAATTACACATCTAATTTGTAAAAGTTGGGGCGACTGTCATTTTGCAGATTTTTAAAACTAACTTAAAACGGCTCAGAAACTCGCAAAAATTCTTGATCGAAAAGTCGCATTAACCGATTAGGTATCTATGAAAAAAGCGACATAATGTTTGAATGAATTGTTGGTAATAATAAATCTTTGGCGTTCTGTCATAAGAAAAAAAAAAAACTGAAAATCGAGTTGGGCGCACATCGAACGCGGGCGAGTTTTTTTAAACGTGCATCTTCCTGATTTTTTGCACAGAGCTTGCCAGCTAAATTCTCATACAAATTTCTGACCTTTTTTAGAACAAAAAAATTTTCCACAATTTTGACCAAAAGGTTCGCCCGTATGGTTTTGCAAACTTTGAGGAGGCATAACTTTCTTCAAAGTGGTTGCCGAATCAAAATTTATACCATTCGATTTCTCTCGACGAGAGGGATGCGGTTGACATATAAATGGCTATGAAATTCAATCGAGTCAGTATTCTTATATTTTTCCGCTTACAAATAGTAGAAGCTATTAACAAGCAAAAGCTAAGCGATTGGACAAATTTCAAAAAAGTTATGGCCTTACAGAATTTTCGATCAAGAATTTTGGCGGCAAAGCCATCTAGGGTTGATTATATTGACTAAAAATGTGAAAATATCGATAATAGTAACTTTTCTCAATGGCATCGCCAGGTTTTAGGAAAAGATAAATGGCGCAACCAGCTAAACGTATTGCTGTTAGCTCCATAAACTGGGCTAAGTTAGCTGAACGACTGACACCACAACAGGAAGATGAGCTCAACCGTTTGAAAGCGCAAAATTCTTCATATCACGCGGAGTATGTCGTTAAATAAAATCGAAATTTCAACTGGGATTATCACATGGTTTGAAACGGTCGCACTCTTTGTTAGTTATTGAGATTTTTTGCCAGTTCTAAATCATTCGGATATGGCATTTGTCGGGACGTTGCAAATTAATATGCTTTCAACATCAATGTTCCTGGTTTTTTTAGAGTGGTGCAACACCAAGCCGATGTCCCGAAGGTTGATTGGGCAGCGCTGAAGAAGCAAATGCCTGAAAATTCGACAGCCTTAGACTCGTTGCAGAAGCAATGGGAAGCGCTGAACATCCCCTATGGGGCGGTGCCTGACAATCTGAAGAAGCAAATTGACCAGTGGGTGCAGTACAATGTGAGCGTTGTTTTTGATGTTTTTCGAAACGATCCACAAAAAGTGAATGCTCTTATTATTGTAATTTATACTTAGGATGCGCGCATCAAGTTTCATGATCTTAAAACTGTTGATGGACTTGAGGAAATGAAGAAAATCGAAGACAAGTGGGCCAAGATGCCCCCAGTGGAGCAACTGTACGCTTTTTTCCAGCTAGGACGTAGCCAATAGGGTAAAACCCCATCACCGCCAACGAAGATTGGCCTTTTTCAGTTTTTTTTAGAAAAGTAATAATAGTTCGTCCTTCCTGAACAATGTCTTAATTCTATATTTTATTTCAAATAGGTGGCGCGATCAGCTTGTTCAATTTTTCCCGCATGAACACCAGGACCTTCGCTATTTGAATGAATATTGTATTACAAGTTCAAACTCTACTCTTACCGAAAAAACCTTTCTCAGATGACCCGTATCACTGGGGCCTTAACGACACCAATTGGCGCGAGCGTTTCAAGGATTTCAAGGTTTACTTTCATCGCATTTTTGGGTTTTCATTGGTCGAGCCTTGAAAATGCGCTTGCTAAAGATTTTTGGTTTCATTTTCAATTAAACTTCTTTTATGGACTTTGATTACTTTCATCGATTTCTAGTGATTGTTAAATGGTTTCAGAGCGGTCCTCGTGAGGGAGCAACGCTCGGGCACTAAACGATCGAAGCGCTATGCGACCGATGGTGTGAAGTATTTAGACAAGATTGACCAATGTTCACGGATAGAAATTGTTCATTGCATCTTTCGTTGAACCAGCAATTTAGGAAATAATATACATTTGTTGCTTTCCAATAAACAGCACTTAAAAGGATTAGTTTCATCCTTGCTAAATACATATATTTTGTTTGTGGTTGGTTGTTTTTTAGTTAGCGTATATGTATGGGTCTTTACAGGATCGACAAGACTTTCAATCTATTGCATTTGATAAGGCTGAAGGACACATCTTTAATTCGGAGGAATGAAGAAAAGCCCGAGTGAGTTTGTTTTATTCGTATTATAGTTTGAGCAGGTGGCATTGATATGCCAGCAGGGCCGTAGTGTGCCTTGGATTTCGGATGGACTAGGAAATTTTTAAAAATCAGATAGAATCTTTCATTTGTCAATTCGTGAATTTACAATTAAATTTCAAAAATACAGTAGTTTTTTGAGCCTTTTTCGAAATGGAAGGGGTCTGGCGGTTCCAATGCTGTGAAGTTTTTGAGGTCAAATATTACGTTTTTTGCAAAACAAAAGGGATCCCCTTTATGGGTTTTTTTGGCATTAAACATTTTGGAGGGGGGGGGGAAGGGCTGGCCTTATTGCCTCCCTACGCTACGGCGTGGCTATGCTAAAGTTTAATATTAGTTAAAAAATCAATTTTGTTTATATTATGAATATTTCAAGGCAAGGAGTCGCTGTTTTCCACCTGCTCTGAGGCGCAAACCTCCGAAACATTTTCCATCGGCGATGTGGTGAAAGTTGGAGAACGAATTGGTTTGTTTTTTATTTGCGATGTTTACTTTTATATTCCTTTTTGCTGGGGGAAGGAAATACTGTTGTCTCAGGTCGCGTCGCTTTCACTGGACGGACACAATTTCAGCCTGGCGATTGGGTGGGCATCATTTTGGACACTCCGAACGGCAAAAACAACGGATCAGTGAATGACATCAAGTACTTTGAGGTTCTCTGCTTTATACAGGGTGGTTAGAAAGTTCGTGAAATTTTTCTAAATATCGAAACTGCTGGGATTCTTGAGCTAATTTGGAAATTCTTTGCCATTTAGTGCCAAGACCGGTATGGTCTCTTCTGTCGTCCCGGGAAATTGGTCAAAATGCATCCGAACTCCTCGAATGTCGCGCGTTCTCCCACTGCCGCTGCCAATTCGGTTTCAGGCGCCCGTTCTCAGACAGCCTCCGTCTATTCGGTTGCTTTCTCCGTTGCCGCCTCTCAAGCGGGCGGTAGCAAAGAACACTCGCCTTACGCGGCACAATTTGGGTAAATTTCCGTTTTTTGTGTTTATTCAAACACTGAAAATTTCCCATATATCTGTTTAGCTACGACATAGGCGATCGTATAATCACCAATGATGGCAGAGCGGGCAAAGTGAAATTTCTAAACAGCGTCACGAACCAAATCTACGCCGGCATTGTGTTGGACCGCCCATTGGGGGACTCGGATGGCAAATTCCAGGCAATTTAAAACCGAACGGCTCAACACGGGTTTTACATCGGGGGCCGTTTTTTTAAAATATCGTTCATCGCCGAAAGACACTGTTCAGGGCATTCAATACTTCAAATGCTATCCGAAGTACGCTGCCTTTTTGCCTGCCGACCAACTCCGAAGGGCGGCAGTGACAGCCGCGTCGGATGTATTGCCTTCGAAGAAAACGCCGCGTCCGACCAAAGCGTCCCAACTTCGGGCCGAGAAAGGCGGATGCAGCGGCACTTTGGCTGGAATAGGTGGTTCCGCAATTCACGGCAGCAGAGGTTTTCGCTGACACTTTAGAGACTTGTTTAACAGATATATTTTTTTACTTTGCAGAATCTCTGGACAGTTTGATGCGCTCTCCACCGCCCGCCCTTATTGTCAAATCGGTAATATTAACTGAATAGGTCAAACTTGATAAACAAATAAATTCTTTAGGGTTTGAAGCAGTCTACAAGTGGTATTAAGGACAGCGACTTTATTGTCAGCCTCAAGGTCAAATTGGCAACTGTTTTTGTCATAATTGTTTGTGAATGCATTTATAGAAATGTCTTCAAGAAAAGGAAGCGCATTTGGCCCAATTGTCCATTGAATTGAACGAGCGCAGCAATGACGCGGGTGACAACTAAAAAATTCTATATTTTGTTCTAAATTTTCTGTTGTTTTAGATCGATTCGCACAAGAAACCCTAAGTTTGAGGCTGAAGGTGGGCGAGTTGGACGCCGAACTGAATGCAACAAAACGCCAACTGACCGCAACATCCCGGACAATGCAGCGGGGCATTGATGAGCGTGACAAGCGCCTGGACGACCTTTCGTTTTGCTTCACCGAAGTCGAGCTGAAGAAAGAAGAGTTGGAGCATCGTTTGAAGGAATTCTGCGCACTGACGGTAGTGGCCGACCAACAGAAAACGAACGACGAAACATTCAAAGGTATGGTACAGTATGTTTATTAGCAAAATAATTTAATGTGAGTTTTTTCATTCCTTAAGAACCTTGTTGTCTGCAAGATGTCTCTCTACAAACCGATGACATCAGAGAATCAACGCCAGTTAAAATTCTTCAGAGGCCGGCCTGGACGCAAACGGATTGGCAATTTCTGAAGATGAACTCTCTTGGGTTGCAAACTGAACAGGCAGAGATCACCAGCACGGATATGCAAACCGAATCAGAAGAGAAGCCAAAAATGGTCACCACTGGGCTGCAAACGGAACCCGAAGTGAAACCGGAGATGATCACGTCGGGTCTACAAACCGAATCAGAAGAGAATCCACAGATGTCACTTCGGAATTGCAAACTGAACAGGCAGAGAACACCAGCACAGATGTGCAAACCGAATCAGAAGAGAAGCCAAAAATGGTCACCACTGGGCTGCA
>MEIZ01000016.1:430255-441618 GCA_001723225.1 Globodera ellingtonae | reverse complement strand
CTGAACAGGCAGAGATCACCAGCACGGATATGCAAACCGAATCAGAAGAGAAGCCAAAAATGGTCACCACTGGGCTGCAAACGGAACCCGAAGTGAAACCGGAGATGATTACTTCGGGTCTGCAAACCGAATCAGAAGAGAATCCACAGATGGTCACTTCGGGAGTGCAAACTGAACAGGCAGAGATCACCAGCACAGATATGCAAACCGAATCAGAAGAGAAGCCAAAAATGGTCACCACTGGGCTGCAAACAGAACTCGAAGTGAAACCGGAGATGATTACTTCGGGTCTACAAACCGAATCAGAAGAGAATCCACAGATGGTCACTTCGGGAGCCCGAAGCTGTAACAATAGCAGCAAGGATGGCGAAGTTCTTGAGCTCAATGTTTCGGTTAGTCTTATTTGCTCATAAGTGTAATAGGAAGAGATGAGATGAACATTTTTGGTTTTATTAAATGTAGCAATGTGGTTAGTTTTTTGGATACCCGAAAATTGGCACATAGTTTTGACCAAATTATTATCATAACATAAATGCGGAATTAGAAGGCGCGGGGTAAGGGTAATAAAATGTGACCCCCAAAATGTCAGGGTTTTGTTTTATTTCTCATTTAATTTTTCGTATTTCTATTTATCTAGGAAACTTAAATCGTCGAGTTATTGTCTTTTAATGCGATATTTCAGAAGCTGCCCAAAGACGCGGACTCCTTATTGCTCATTAAACCAGGACGAAATTCTCCCCGATTGGAAGAGTCATTGCGCCGTAGACACAACGACAAATACGAAGAAATGTGCAAAGTACGTTCATTATTTTTGACTCGAGAAGTTCCACCCCACCCCCTAAAAAGCTATCATTTGCGAAAGGTTTTTGAACTTTGTGAGATTAGTGAGAAGTGTGGGTTTAGGAACATAGATCTTTATCCATGATTTGTTTAATAAACTTTAGACGAATGAGTTTCAACAATCCATCATTGCTGACCAGCTTGCTGAAATAATTCGACTCAAACAACAGCTGCAGAATGGCGTGGAAAAAAATGGGTAGGTAGTAAGTAGTGAAAACTTTTTTTGTGGATTTGTTAGTCCAGTTTTAGCGGCCATAGACTAAATCCGTGTCTGGCGGTTTCAATTTTGGCCAAAACTCTCCTGTTAATTCACCTTTTTTTGAACAGGAGCCCGTCCGCTGTTCGTCACTCAACCACAACTTGTTCACCGCCGACAGCTGCCATCGCCGCCTCCTCATCTGTTTTGGTCGGAGGTGGTCTGGCCACGGTGTCGGGCCGAGCTCGTGCGAGACAGCGAACGTATTGCGAGCATTGTGAGCTGTTCGACGCACACGATTCTGTTGAGTGTCCGAAGGAGGAAGCCAGGCAGGCAGAACGGCACGAGCATTTGGTGATTTCACCGCAAAAGAGGGACGGACGAGGTCGCTTCTCCTGACTTGGATGGTAGCGTGCGCCCATACATGAACCCTCACTGTTTGCATATTGTATATTGACCTTTGCCCTTGACAGAAATACACCGTATATGTATGTGTTGGCTTCTTGCTCACACCGGTCAGATTTATTTTAGCCGTGTGCCTTGTACTTTACGTTCCCATTGACGTGTGATTATTGTTTTCCATATTTATTGTTTCTTTTTTGACTTGCTTTTCCGTTTTGAATACATATAAAACGTGCAATATACGTGCAACTTAGCTTATCGAGTTGGTTTCATTATCTGCATAAATATCAATTTATTGTTTAAACAAAAAACCCCAATTCGTTTTGGTCAGTTGTTTTTTACCATTTCCTTTTTTGTCTAGTAGAAAGAGCACAGACAGTCAAAAGGTTAGAGTGTACTGTTACACAAAAAACGAATTGACTCCGTTCCGTTTAACACAGCTTGAGTGTGACTACAGGATTTCAAATGATGAATGGCACATTGACAAATGGTCGACGCGACTGTGGGGTCACCGTTCTTTTGGGTGCACAATGGGGCGACGAAGGCAAGGGGAAAGTGTTAGACTTTCTCATCGGACATCACAAGGTTTGTTCCGTTCGCCATTTTTTGTTGTAAAATTTGTTTGGCAATGAGCGGACTGTTACCTTTTTAGGATGTGCTCTCATTTTTTCCTCTCTATGTTTCAGGTCGACGTCGTTGCGCGTTGCCAGGGAGGCAACAATGCCGGCCACACTGTGGTGGCAAATGGACGTGTATACGACTTCCACCTGCTGCCCTCCGGGTTGCCTTCTGAACAGGTCACAGTTCCTTTGCTCTGAAACCCCCAACCCTCGTATATAGATGGAGCTAGCTTTGTTTGGCCTCCTCAAATTTGCATTACTATCCGAAATGTTCATCTGTTCCAGGTGTTGAACATCATCGGGAACGGCGTTGTCGTCAACCTGGACGCACTTTTTGAGGAATTGGCGCATAATGGATTCGATTCGTCCACGCATTGGGAGAAGCGTCTGTTCATCAGCGACAGTGCCCATTTGGTGTTGCCGATGCACATCAAAGCTGACGGCTTGCACGAAAACGCATTGGGACAAAGCTCGTAAGAAAAATCGAAGTGAACGCACGAAAAATCTGCATGAAAATTAATTCACTAATTTTAACTAAAAGCTGGGAACTTTTGTTTTTATTTCTTCAGAAAACTCGGCACAACCAAACGCGGCATTGGTCCCACCTACTCGAGCAAATGTTTTCGCAACGGCATACGACTTGGCGAATTGCTGTATGATCCTAGTCGTTTTGAAAAAAAGTAGGAAAACGAACGATGGATAAAAGAAAATGTTTTCCCCTTTAAAAGCTATCTTTCTATGGTTGCCCATTACGGAAAACTTTTTCCGGAAATCCAATTGGAAGTTGAAGCCGATTTGAGTAAGCTAAAGGTCTGGTCCGTAGCTGAACATAAGATAATACCATTTTTCTTTTTAGGCCCATGCCGAACATCTTATAAAGTTAGGCATTGTACGCAACACGACAGTCCTCCTCCATCAAATGCGTTTGAAGGGAAAGTCCATTTTGGTCGAGGGTGCCAACGGCACTCTGCTTGACATTGATTTTGGTGAGTGCCAATGCTGAAATTATGACACTCAAGCCATAAGGCGGGGAGGGGGAGTAAATGAGAAATGATTGGGTTTGAGCAAAGATCCGAATAACGGAACAGTTCGTAAGAAGGATTTAAAACGATTTTAAACGATTTTGGATAAATAGCGGAAATGTTTAACTAAAACAATAAAATCTTGCTTAAGGGACGTATCCGTACGTCACTTCGTCCAATTCCACCGTCGGCGGCTGCTGCACTGGCCTAGGCATTCCTCCAACAGCCATTCGACGCGTCATCGGCGTGGTCAAGGCCTACCAAACACGCGTCGGCTCTGGTCCGTTCCCAACCGAATTGTTGGGTGCCGATGTTAGCAAATCAAAAAGAATATATAATTTCGGATGCATATCATTCACAGGGTCAGCCCAACGAAGAGGGCAAGCAGCTGCAGGAATTGGGTGCAGAGGTTGGCGTGACCACGGGCCGAAAAAGGCGTTGTGGATGGCTGGATCTGGTGCTGTTGCGTTACTCCACCATGATCAACGGGTTCACCTCGTAAGTTTTTCGAAACTCGATAGAATGATTACTTTCTGGGAATAGAAACATAGATGCGCAAGGGGGGGGTCAGACCCCCCCCCCAACGCCGCACTCGGGCACTCCCCACTGTAACAACCTCGCACCAAAATCCCAAAATTTTGAAAAAGAAAATTTTTTCTCAGCGTAGGGGAAAAAAAGAGAAAAATAACCTCGCAAATGTAATTTTTGGACCAATTTTCTTAACAAATTGAGCCAAAATCCCAAAAAATTTTCCGGCGGCGCCTACCGGCGCCGCCGGACCTCTCCCATCCCTAAAAAGCATCAAAAAATAAGCGAATTTTTAATATTTGGTCGCAAATTTGTTAACAAATCGAACAAAAAATTTCAAAATTTTCTCGGCGGCGCCTATCGGCACCGCCGACTCACCCACCCCCTCGCCAAAAAAGTAGTTGAAAAAATCGCGCGCGAAAAAAAGGGGTGGCGCTCAGTTGGCTTGCCATTTGAGCGCCGGCGCTCTGGCGTACAACCTCGCAGCCGAAATCTTGGCGACCCCACCCCTATCCCCCCTAACATCGCAGCGCTCGAGCCGACCCCCCCCCTTGCTCATCTATGAATAGAAAATAAATAAGGTCCTTGATTAGGTAATTAGGGCATGTATAAGAAAACTCATTTGAGGATTTGAAAATTTTTGATGTGTCATGAAAACAATTCCGTAAACTTCTTTACTGTCAGATTGGCTGTGACAAAAGTGGACATTCTGGACAAATTCAGCAAAATCAAAGTTGCCATTAGCTATGAACTGGACGGAAAGGCGCTTGAATACCCTCCAGGTAATTTCGGCCTAATCAACTTTAAGACAAAATGGGTTTGGCCAAATGTTTGTTTGGTACCAATCGAACTCTGCCCGTGCTTGAACGGTGCCGGTGGTTATGCTTTTTGATTCTTCTGCTAAATGTTTCACATTTTTCCGTTCATTGATCACTTCAGCGACCGACCGCGATTGGGGCCAACTGCGTGTTCACTACAAAACCTTTGAGGGTTGGCAGTCGTCAACGACCGACGCCCGCAATTGGGATCAGTTGCCGGAGAAATGCCGTGCCTATTTGGAGTTCATTCAAGAACAAGTGGGCGTGCCTGTCGGGTACATCGGAGTTGGAAAGGGACGAGAGCAGCTAATAGTGATTGGCGGAAAGGACGAGGAGAGTAACAACAAATGATTTGCAGAGAAAAGAGAAGAGGGGAGGGGGGTCAATGGAGTTAAGGAGACGAACACTGACATAATATATACTATTATATTGCACAACACAGGGCGCCAAAAACAGAGCTTTTCTGAATAAGAAAATGTTGAAATTGACCATTTTAAGAAAATATAATAATATTTAATATCTTTGGGAGCCCTGCCTTTTATTGTAAAATGCATGGTACAATTATTTTTTAGCCTCGATATTTGCTTATTTTGTTTGTATCAAATACAATTAAATCGATCATTAAACATTGAACGATTCAAATTTTCCTCCCTCAACATTTAATGCCATTTCTTTCTATTGTTCAAGTTTAGGAAGTGTGCTAAAATTGTTACTTCCATTTTCAAAACCTCACATTTTGAAGCGCATTATGTCGTTTTGATATTTATTTTCTTAGATTTGATTCGAAAATTTTTTTCAAGGCATAGGACACATCGAAATGTCTTGGAAGGAAACGGACCCGATCGCGCTGTGGCGCACACATTCGACGCTGCCCGTGCCGGAATCGATGGTGGCACCGCCTCGGAGTCCAGATGAAAAGTCTGAGGACGGGAATAATACAATTTCTTTTATTGCTTTCATCTTGGGAAATGAGGGGGAGGGGAGGGGGAGAGGGGGTCGGACGCAATTTGTATTTTGGGTGAGACATCCAAAACAAAAAGTCATTAAGCTTCGCCAATCAGAAGGGCACAGTGCGGAGGAATATTTGGACTTCGCTGAACGAAATGAATTCGGAGCAGCGCAGACTGTTCTTCGGACGAGTGCTTTACGTACGTTTGGGCCATGAAAAGTCTTAGCATTTTGTGTCCGTTTCTCTCATGAAATTTGTGGACATCCGTGGAATTTGCACAGATTTGGCCCTATCCGTGGGAAAGGCGTGCCATCAAATGGACCCAATCGGCGCTCGTCTTCAGCAACGTTTCGTGTGCCGGATACATTGGTGGGTAACAGTGCCAATTCACTAAATTCAACAAAAGCAATAAATAACGACAAAACACAGCGACCAAAGTGAGCGCTGACGTTTTTATGGCGGATCCAAAAATCGGTTGGCTGAGGGCACTTCGTTCGGTGGGTCAAGCAACAAAGCGCCTCTGGGGCCTTTTTTCTCAACAACAAAATGTCATTTATTGAAAGTGTAATTGGGCGTCCAAACTTTGGTCCCCCGGGGGCTGTTCTCCGTCCGTTTGTTCCCTCTTGCTGATACATATCGCGTCAGATGCCCACGCTCATTCCCACCTTTATGGTGTCCGTCAGTGCAATGTTAGCTTCAACAATACTGCTTCAATACTTTGTGTACTCGCCGTTCATTGAGCACGAGGGTCTTATGGACAGAAAAACTCTCTTCTGCCGTATTGCCGGCTTTGCTTTCCTGACAGGCACCGCTGTGCCGTGTATGTTCGCCCCGGTGGCCGCACAGTACCACGTGCGTTTGTTGGCGAATGAACGGCGGGCCTTTTGATCAGCCGCTTAAGCCGAAATTTGTGCCAAAAAATGTCAGAAACCCAAAAACATTTCTGATGATAAGACCAGCGATCACTTGAATAAAATTGCTCGCATTGGTCTCCTCCCTATTACATTGGTCTAATTTTTGATCGGAGAAGTTTAGAGAGTCTGTAAATTTTGCCCTAAATTGCAGAACCTTCGTATACTGGAGGCCGCTGGCAAACCGCCCATTCCGCACAACGTGGTGCTGGACATGATCGTCACTTGTTGGGAGTCCACCCGATCGATCTGGCGCAAATTGCCATTTATCGTGGCAATAAATTTCGGCTCGGCCGCTTTGGCCGCCACTGCGATGATATGGGGGCGCGACAGGTGGGGGAAAGTGCGAAGTAAAAACAGGATTTTGTTTTTAGTTTAGTAAGGATCCGATCAGAATGTCCAGATTCCAAAACACTCAAAATATAACCTATCATGGCATTCTTTCCGCTTTCCCGCAGACTTCACAACACAATGAATTTGGACTCGGAGTTGATCCGGACTCTGATGGACGAGTCGGAGAAGAGTTTCCAGGAAAAGCCGGCGATCAAAGTGACCAGATATCTCCGCAATTGGTGGAACAAATGTAGCCGATTTGATAAAGAGGTGGGCAGAATTTGGTCGCTTTCTTACAAATTATTGGGGGGTTTTGGCCGACAAAAGCATATTTTGGCATTTTTGGAAATAAAACGGCATTTTATGCAAAATTTCTTATGAAAAATGCTATAAAAATGAATAATGCACCCCTAAAGATCGACTTGTTTCAAATTTAATTTTAATCTTTTGATATTTATAAAATTTCCAACACACGAATTGCAAGGGATTTGAATGCTGAACGTTTTTTAAAAAAAAATTCCGATCTCTAATCTTGGCGATCGACCTGCAATTGTCAAAATCACTTTTTTAAGATTTTCTTTCCTCCACCGATGGAATCGGAAAGTGGTCCAAAATGGAGAGAGCCGTCGGATGGCAACGAGGTGAAAAATAAAATTGAAAAGACTTTTTATTATTAATTATAATTAATTGTGTCTAGGCCAATCTGAGTCTTGGCATCAGCGTGCCGTTGAAGAGTTGGAAGGCCGAGAGCGAATACGACGACAAATGAACGAATTAATTATAAAGCATTGATTGATAATTGTTGTTTCGTGAGCGCTTTTGTTTTTGTCAAACATTCGTTCTTTTCATTTTGTTTAGGAATATAAAATTGCAAAATTTCCAATGCTTTCAATTGTTCCCTCTCCCCTCCGGCGCCATTGTCCTTTTCTTTCTTTTGTCGTTCAGTTCCCGCCCATTTTGCATTGTTTGCGATGCAAACGGAAACAGCAAAATTCTGTTGGTGTTGGCCATCGCTGCCGGGGCCGCCGATTGGTCTCAAATTTTTTGTGTTGCATTAAACAAAAAGCCGCCATTAAAGAAAATTGCCTCCAGCGATTTCGTCTAATCGGGGCGGTAACAAATGTCTGAAAATTGCGTTCTGTTCGTATTCCATCCGGTGGTATCTGAAAGAATTGGGGAAATGGCGTAAGTTAAATTTGAATCGCACGGCACAGACTCCAAAAACTGAAAAGTGCCGAACTTTCAGACAAAATGGCACGGACCTCTCTCTATGCCCCCGCCCCCTCCACCCACCAACCGGGGCCAGAGAAAAACACAAGAATAAACGGCGGAAAGGACGGCGAACAAAGTCCAAAGGTCAACGCTCACTGAGAAAATTAAACAAAATAATCGAATTAATTAAACTTCAAAATGACTTAAAAGACAAAATGCGAACATTGGAAATTGCCGTTGGCCTCCGAATGGTAAAGCCAATCTTTGGATTCCAAAAATTGCATGCCGAAAGTCAACAGAAACAGCTGAAGTTGGCTGAGTAAAGGGAATAAATAATCTCTTTTCTTTCATTTCCGATCACTCACCCGGAAATGATCAGAAGACCGGACGATGTGGCTTAATTTGTAAGTGTCAAACGATTCGGAAATGCTTTTTGATTTCAATTGCAAAGATTACGACCTTCCGCCACCGGAAAAGTGCTCTCGACGCCCAACTCGAGACTGATCGGGAACACGGGGACGGCGAAGAAGCCGAGAAGAGTGAGCAGAACGGACAGAACGACGGTGTCCAGTGGGGACTGGCGGGGGTGGCGGAGGAACTGAACACTCCGAAAATGTTTTTTCCACACCAAAAATTTGGGAATTTTTTCTTTTGTACCAAATTCAGTGCTGCTCCAACAATGGCAATGCCAACATAGGCAGCTTTGATGAACTCGTTGAACTTCTTCGTCCTGTCCACAACCCATCCGCCCAACACCGAGGCCAACGTGCCGCTGAAGGCGGAAACTGACAGTAAATAGCCGCCCAACTGAGGGGCTGTCTCTTATACACATCTAGATGTGTATAAGAGACAGGGGTAATTATCCATTCGAATGGCACGGGTTACGATACCTTGTCGGGGTACTGTAATCGCGAGAAATATTTGTCGGCCGTGACGAAAATGGACCATTGGAGGGCAAATGCCATGCCGAAAGTCAGCGTTTGGATGTAAAATATGCGCGACCTAATCGGATAGATACAATAAGCTTTTGTTGGGGTTTGGCGCGGGCGGGTCGCGGGTCAATCGCCTCCGGGTGCGGACCCTAATGACTGAACGAATACAATTCGAGAGAATAGAAAGAAGGCGCCCTAGGGCATGCCACATTCCTAAAGACGAAGCCATGGCGAAGAATTTCTTCCCATTTTTATTGGCATTTTCATTTGAATGGTTTTACGTCCTTTTTTTGGCCTTTATTGGGCGGTTTTCGCTTTTGTTGGACCTAAAGAGAATTTGAAGGCCCCGCGCGAAGTCCGGTTTGTGTTCGCAATGCGAAGAGGCGGACGGCGGCGACGGCGGCTGAGCGCGCGAAACGCACAAAGTGAGTGCGGACACCGCCAGCGCCAAAGCCAACAGAGAGACATTCTGAAAAATGAGAAAATGGGAAAATGGAAAATGTAAATTAAATTTAATTTTTAAAAATATTTAAATAAAATATAATAAAACCAAATAATAAATCTGAGAAGAATCCTTCGCATCTGACACAAACAAAACGGGCGCAATTGAGCCGAGGACGACACCGAAAGGATTCGCTAAATGTGAAGAAGCCAAATTAAATGAATTGAAAGTTTCCCCAATTTGGGCACTTTAATCCGCGAAAAATCATTTATTTCGAATTTATCAAAGTTTATTTTGTAATTAATTCCTTTCAACCGATAAAACTCAGTGAATTTGCCAATGCCCGCTGATGCTCGCCGAACCAATGTTCCGCCACTTTGGGCGACAAACACAAAAAGAACGGCTGGGACATCGCCGCGACGGTTTGGCCTAAAAAGTTAGCAAAAATTTGAGTTAAATTGGCCAAATGTTTAATTTTAAAGCAATGAAATGACCGAAGTAAAGGACGGGCAGCCGGCGGTGTCTGTCCAGCGACGGAATTGAGGAAATTACGCGCAGAATGGCACCGGCCAAGTTCAAAGCGGCCGCAAAATGGCACTTTAATGGGTAAAATGGCAAAACGAACGGAAACTTTTGGAAGAAATTGCCGAAATTCGAATGCCAAAACGGTCTGTGACGAACATGCCGACGAGGCCGGTCAGTACCCCAACCAATTGGAAGATCTGCGAACTCCAAAGCTCAACGTCGCACGAGTCGACGACGACGCTAAATGTGGGCGATCATTCAAATTAACGGCAATTAACGGCGGCCGATCAGTGAATGCCCAATTTTATTGTTTTGATCAGAGTCCTTCTCACCTTGAATTTTCTGATGCCCGAATTTCCAACTCCGACTGAACACAGTAAAAAGCGTTGGCGGCATCAAAAGAAAAATAATTAAAATAATTTTGATTAGAATTAATTTGAAAACCGTGCAACGGCGCGAATGATATCCATTGCTTTAAAATTAACATTTTGCAAAATAAAAATGAGAAGAAAAATAAACAAAACAAAAAAAAATACGGTAGCGTTGGAAAGTGCGATAAGGCAGACGGCACTGAGCACAATCCATCGTTCTATTAAAAGGTTAATTAATGAGTCATTAATAATGACTAATTATTTCGGAATTATTTAATTTGAAAAAGGGACTTTCGTTTTTGGGGCCAAATTCAAAAATTCTGACGTGCGTATGAAACGTAGCGATTGGCGACTTCGTTGGCGGAGTTTCTGCGGCTTTGTGGCGGGGCGCCGTCGCCAACCGCCGGGGGGCACATCGAATTGTTATTCGAATCTGAATGCTTTTTAAATATTTAACTAAATAATTATTTTACATAAAAACCCAAACAAACAAATTTTAATAAAAACGGAAATTCCTTCCCTTTTGCTCGGAACTTTTTGTGCTAACGCTGAGCAAGCCGCCCGCCGGTGGATGCATTTGCACAATGAATATAATTCCCAGGAAAAAGAGCCCAAAGATTTTATCAGATTTGCGGGGAAGGAAAAGCTTTGATCAGTCAGTGATCAGCGCCAGCAGCGGCGCCGGCGTCTCCGGTACTTTCCCCAAAACTGCACTGACCGGGCAGAAGTCGTTGGGATGGGAACAGAGAGGCGGTGGACACTTTGGCCGCCGGCTGTTCCCTCAGCGGACAAATCATACAACGCTGACAAATGAACAAATTGGACATTCGATCGAACACCGCCAATTTATTCCCTTTCTTACGCCTTCCTCGTCGAACGAGCCGCCGCCGTTGCGCATAAAAAACGAAGCGGCGGCTGCGCCACTGCGCGAACTTCGGAGGGAAGAGGAGCGCGGCCGAATGGCGCCGACGGTGCCGAGAACGCTCAGCCGGGCGCCCAATTGAAGCGCCGTCGGGGAAACGGACAGAAAATTATTTATTTTCGGCATTTTGGGGGGAGGACAATTGGAAGTCTGAAATCAGTACAGCAGCAACAACAGTCATCAGTAACCATATTCCATTTGAATTCCCCCGATTGCAACAAAACAACGAATAGGGGAAATATGGCCTGTCTCTTATACACATCTAGATGTGTATAAGAGACAGGTAACAACCTCGCACCAAAATTCCAAAATTTTGAAAAAGAAAATTTTTTCTCAGCGT
>MEIZ01000016.1:410960-422790 GCA_001723225.1 Globodera ellingtonae | reverse complement strand
TAAAAACACAATGCTTTCTTTGTTTTTAAGGCAAGCGCTTTTCATTATTTGCCTAAGGAAGCAGACTTTTCCTTATACAAAATAAATATTTTTTTCATTTATTCCCGCTTCTTCTGTTTCTCATTCTCTTCGTTCTTTTTCCTCTTTTCGTTTTTCCTCCTCTTTTTCTCTTCTCTTCTCTTCTCAGCTGCCCTTTTTGACCTCTGCCGATGAGTTAAAATAAGGGGGTCATTCTGCAGACCATGTCCAGCACAACAACCGGCGGTCTCTGTGGCTGGGCGGCGATCGATGGTCTGTGGTCCGTCTTCCCCCCCCCCCCCACAAAGTCCGGAATTCATTGAAATTTCTGTACTTCGCCGAATGGGAGAGGTCGGTCGCCCCCACACATTCACAGTCATACCTATCACAGTTTATTCCCACTCCTTATTTCTTTACTATATTTGCTCCTACTTCTTTCCCTTTCTTTCCCATCAAAATTTCCTCCATTTTTAGTCTTCAACAAATTCTTTAAATAACATTTTTACTAACCCATTTCTTCACACGGAAAATGGCCACCTTTTACTCCCCAATTTGACAAATGCATTTAAGTTTTTACGCATTTCAGAGCTATTCATTGTCACTGATTTTCCCAATTCCCGCTAAATGGCATTTGCACATCATCCATTTTTCGTCTTCTTTTTCGTGGCATTTTGCCTCTATATTACCCCCTCCGGCGCCATTCTGTGCCGTACCGGTGTCGACCACATTAGGGGCCCGGTGGCGGACTGCGGCAGTTCAAACCAATGTCTGAACACAACTTCCCCTCGGGCAGCCGTTTATTCGTGCGACCACGCCGGCATTTGCGAGACCATTCTGAACATGCGGGACGGTTGCGTGAAAGATGGCCAGAACATGGTCAGTGCTCGAAATGTTCTCTTCGTGACACTCCAAAAATGACTCAAATTGTTGGAAGCCCTCTAGGGGTTGACCTAAAGATTGGACCGGTTGAGATTTTTTAGCCATCTTGACCGAATCTCGATCAATCCTTAAGTCCGATCTCTTCTTTACCCCCATTTCCAGGTTTGCTGCTGTTCCACCGCGGATGGATGCAATTACGGACTGCGCGAAGTGGTGGTGGTTGAAAGTGTGCCCGCACCTGACGAAAAAATGAACGGCCCCGGCGTCTCCGGAAATGCATTGGGCAAAATCTTACTCCCTTTGACCGCCAAGTCCATGGGCGGAGAGCTGTGCACCACCATTTGACGGATGGAGAAGTTCACGGACTATTGACGACGACTGTTCAGCATCAAAGCACGGGTTTCCCATCATCGACTCTCCTTCCGTTTTGGTTGTGTGTCCGATATTTTGAATCTTTCCATTATTCGTTTTGTCCATATTCAGCAATAAATAATGTCATGCTCACCGGCTTAAGTCAGCCTTTTGGGTATTCCGGAAAGTCCCATCCGATCGGAGGGAAGTTGCCGAGGCAATTGAAAGACACGACGGGAAGGGTCCAATTCCACTCCAACGCCAAACTAATGGAAGTAATCGCAAGTCATGAAAAATTCCCATTCGTCAGAATTTTGGATAGAATTCGCCGAATAGTTATTTTCTACAAAGCCATGCATTTAACACGTTCTGTCCACAACAATAAGACGGATAATCCGTCCAGCGATTGTGTAAAAATTGTGCGTATGATCCGCCATAATTCCGATTTAATGGGCATTCTTCTCAACAGCCGCAAGAATGTTCGGTGGGTTCATCAGTCAGTCAGTCCCAACTCCAGGCAAATTTATTGGTAACATCGGAATCTCCAACACTTCTTCTACCTGCATTCGTCATCTCCCACAGTTAGAGATGGCATTGAACATCTGCTTGTACTGCTCCAACTTGTTGACGATCATTGCCATCGTTCTTATGAATTCCCATCACGGAACTGTTGACGCTGGTAGTCTCTACAAACATTTCCCTATAACAATTACATAATCAACATTTTCAATGTGTTTTTGTTCTAATAAAAACAATTTATAAATTGTTTTAGAATTCAACTCGACTTCGGACGAAACAATTGCAAATGCGACACATTTTATGGTTAACACAACCAAAGAACAGAAAACGCCAGCGATTACAGCTCCATCTTCTCCTTTGCATATGGAGAGAATTGGAGATGAAAAGAGTGCGAATAGCTGAAAGATCTGATAAATTAAATTAAATTCTTCATAGATTCCAATTCGTCAATGCCCACCACCACCAACAGTTCGTCAGTTTCTGATTCCGTCAAAATCACTCGGCCACAGATAATAATTACCAACAATAAACCGTTAGAAGTGATTGCCAACAGAGTTTGTGGCATGGGTTTAATTCCGAAAATCAATTTTATTTATAAAAGATAAATGGCACAAATAATTGCACCACAAATTTCGGGTACGTTAATTCGTCGACTCGCATTGTTCGTGAGGGAAGAGGACGGCTAAAGCGCGGAGGTCGGAGGCAAAGAAGCCGACAAAAACTAAAATTTTTGGGTTCTTTAGCTTCAAAAAACATTTGACCGCCAAAGTTCGAAACAATTAAACAGAATTTTCAGTCGATGTGTCGACCAACGAAGAAGTTTCAGTGGAAAATGGAGCTGAAGACAAAAGTCAGCGGTCTTCCGGCTCGTCTTCGTCCGAAGGAAACGACGTTTCTGGGGCCGTCAGTGGCGAGTTGGGACAAACACTGAACGTTTCGTCGACTAATGTTGAAGCGATAAACGAACAACAACACAGCAAAAATCCAACCGAAATGACAAATTGTGGGAATGGTATAAAGAATTGAGTTTTGAAGGAATATGCCAATTTTTCAAGCAATTTTTTACAGTGATTTTTTTACAATGGTCGACGATTATTATATTTTTTAGGGGAACTGCTGTTAAAATTGGCTGACAATGAGGGCGAAGATTCGGAGGAATTTGTACAAAGTAAAAATGTTGAAAGGTGGGCTAAATATGTATTTATTGTTTAAGTTGTAAAAAATGGAAGTGATAAAGTGCAAAATGGCACTGATTGGTCAAGCAAAGGCAAAGCGTCAGAAATTACGATAAATTACGGCAAGTTGGCGGCCGGGACAAAACTATCGCGAATAACTTCACAACAAATAGGGAAGTCGGCCAGAAATGGGACAATGGCCGTCGAAATGGACAACACGACGAAAAGCGTCGAAATGGACAACACGACGAAAAGCGAAACGTCCGGAAAGGAAGTGAATGGACGACAAAAACGGGGTGAACTTTTCCAGAAACTCCTCGGTTCGCCTCAAAGCATGGCGTACTCAGTCAATCCCTTAGAATAAATACATCCCCCCTCAAATGTTGTCAGACTCGCAAGACTTTGTGAGCCAAGCAAACGCGCAGCTGCAAAGCGCGTTTGGCAGTGCGCAGTCGATGCTGCCGCAACAACAGCCCTCCGCACTTCAACAATTGCCCACCCAAATCATACAAATCCCTTCGGTTGATTTGTCCAGCGGCAAGGCACAAAACATTCTGCTCATCAGCGGTAAACGAATAAAAGTGTCGCCTTTCATCCGACAACAAACAGTCAAAAGACACAATTAAAAAACAGGCAAAATTGTCTGATGAATTTTTGTAGGAAAAAGCTTCCGGGCCCCCTGTTTCCAAAATAATCCTGAAATCGTCAGCGCTGTCCGAATTTAGATAGCGGGAATGTGTCAATGAGCCGTGGCTCCCATTTTCTCACGGTGTCGACAGTGATGGAGCAAAAGAAATGAGACGAAACTGACCAAATTGTTGCAATCAATCAATCGACCATTAATCATACATAAAAATGTGGACAACTAAACAATACGATCAGAGACGTACCCAAATTTCGGTGGGGGAGGGAGGGAATTGCGAATCGACCGAAAATAATAAAAAGAAATCGGGTGCGGTGATCGGTCCACTGAAACAAAATTTCTGTAGAAAATACCAAATTTATAAAAAAAAATTATAGTCTCGCCGTCGCTAGAGCACTGCTTGAATTTTGATATACATTTTGTTCGGCATGGCGATCCCCCCCCGCGCCCCATTTTGTCTACGTCCCAAACTTTCTTAACGACATTCTTTCCCACTAACTGTCCACAAACGATTTCTGAGCCTTTTCGTCCTGTTCTTGTGAGCTGTCGCTGTTGTAAAACGGAAGATACAAATGTTTGCCTAAACAAAAAATGGTCCGAATTTAGAAAGTTTTAATTAATTAAACAAATCCGCCTTTAATTTTATTTATTTTTAATTGTTTGAATCGCAATTTGATTTTGACCGTATTTGATACGATCTTCGACCACGGCATTGTGTCTTTGTTTGTAGTCGGCCCACTCGTCATCCGAAAGTTCACGGCGTTTTCGAGAAAGTTGCCTCCTCTTTATTGTAAATGGAATGGCAACCAAGGAAAACAGTACGGACAATATGAGAAACTAAAATAGTATTAAAAGGCAAATTTGGTAGGATCCTACCTGTTCAAAGCCAGGAAATCGCATGAAGAGCTTCCTGAAGCAAAAATGTTTTTTTAACGAAAACACCGATTTCCCAATAAAATATAGAACATTTGCTCCATTCTGTATGTGTGATCGCTTTAACCTCCCCCCCCCCTTTTTTTTTTGCCCCTACCGATTCATTTTTGTTATTTTATATACAAATTATTCTTTTCTCACCTCGTTTTTCTCGTAATCCACCATGATTTTTCTGTGTAATAATTAGCTCGATGAGACTTCGAACGTGACATCGGCAACAAAGCAATATTTCTTTGAATATTTCTCAGAATCAACAAGTTTTTTGGCGCAAATATTGTCAGCATTTGGGAAAACTTTTAAGCTAAAATAACAAAATAAAATAGGTATACAAAGGCGTATTATGCACGAAAAACATGTTTTTAGTCGGGAATTTCATCGTTTTAACGAGGCTATTCGGACTTAAAAAAACCTAATTTGGAATTTTCGCGTCTAAAATGGGCCACACATCGAAGCATCAAATTGGTTAATATACATTATTGATTGGATGCATCTTTGTGGGGAAAAATAGGTGTGGACAAATTTTGTGAGTCAAGACTTTTTTCCGCGAGTGTATTTTCAATTTTTTTCAAAAAATTTAAGGAAAAGTTAATTAAATTCGAATTTTTCTTGCCAAGATCACTAATTTTTGAAAAATTTCATAAAAATACAATAAAATTCGAAAATTTCGTACTTTTTAAGTGCCTATTTTTGCATTTTTTTTTTGCCAAAAGTAGCAGCCTTACTGATTAATTTTTTTTTCACAATTTTTTAAGCTATTATTATTATTTTTATCAAAAAGTATAATATAAACATATGCAATAACTAGGGCTCGGATTTTGGCCTTAAAAATCCCGAAAAAGGCACTAACAAAAACAACGCCAAAATAGGCAAAAGTCGATTTTCAGGAGCTTCTTTTTTGGCTTGCCCCCCCCCACACAAATAAGGCACGCAACGGCCTTGCTTCAGCAGGCAACGGCTGGACGTTTGACTCATTTCAGAAAAGACACACATTTGTATTTTTAGATCATTCTTTTCACATTTACCAAAAATTGTTTACGTTTTATCATTTTTAGCGGAAAGTTTTCATTTTTAAAAGATTGAATCGATATGGCAACTGCAGTGAAGCCGAGAAGCGAAATGAGCGCGGAGGAATTGGCTGCCAAGGAGCAGGAAGAGTTCAACCTTGGTCCTCTTTCAGTGCTCACTCATTCTGTGCGAAACCATGCTCAGGTTTAGTTACTACAACCGACCGGACTGACTTCAATTGTTTTTCTTAAGGTGCTCATCAATTGTCGCAATAACAAGAAACTGCTGGGCCGGGTCAAGGCGTTCGATCGGTAACATTTTGTGGTCCGCCGCTATATGTACCGGAGGATTGTTCGAGTTTTTTGCAGCCACTGTAACATGGTGTTGGAAGATGTGAAGGAAATGTGGACGGAACTGCCGAAGAGGGGAAAAGGCAAAAAGAAGTCTAAGCCCGTGGCGCGCGATCGCTTCATCCCCAAACTTTTTCTGCGCGGCGACAGTGTCATTCTCGTGCTGAAGAATCCGTTGGCGAACCCAGACGCATGAAAGCAAAATTGTGCGATTTGAACGTCGTCTATTTATTTTGTTTTCTGTGTGTTTCGGAAACTTTTGTTTTGACAATTATTGAGCGTGTGTTGCATCGGTCAAGGGCTGTCGCCATCGGCAATGCCACGGTTTGGTTGAATCGGTCTCCATTCGTCCTTGAGTGGCAAGGACAGTCCACATAACCTCAGAAAACCCTCAAAAATTAGATCACAAATTGTGGACCAATTCATCAACTTTTCCAGGATTTGCCACAAAAATATTCTGTTTAATGTATATACAAAATTCGGATAACTAGCAATATCATAAAGTTAATGAGTCTGGAACATTTTCGGAAAATAAAGTAATCGTCGTTCTGCCGTTTATTCTCCACCACCCAATTCCATGGCTGTCGTTGAACTCCTTCCCCCTGCGCCTCCCTCCTCCGCTTCCATTCCCCCGCCGTCGTCCCCATCCTCGTCCATTTCTTTGCTGAGCATGCGAGCGAAATAATCATTGTGCTGCTCGTCGTCAACGGTTTGGTCGGCGTCGTCGGTGAGCAGTGCGGACAGATAGGGCCGAGGCTCGTCGAAAGGCAACAGAACTTGAGTGTGTTTTATTTGCAAAATTCCGAGTTTGGATTGTAATGCTGAAGAAATGTTAAAACCGACTGTGACAGAAGTGCGGGATGTACTTAAGCACGTAAGAGCGTTCCGTGTCAAGCGGGTGGAACAGTTCCTCGACGAGCAGATCGTCCGTTGTGCAACCGCTCGACGCTGCCTCACCAGCACCGATTCCGTTGTTGTTCTAAAGCTTCTTTTGAAATTTATTATTTATTTACAAAAATTGGCCCAAATAAGCAAACCCTTAATTGCTGTTGTCTCGCCTCTTTTGGTGCTGAAACGGCGCTTTCCCTCCCACCACCGGCCGTCTCCGGCAACGCCTCCTCCTCTTCGTCCTCAGTTGGCGGCAGCAAAATCTTAAAAGGAATTGCGAGAAACGAATGAAATACGAATAAAAAAGAACCTCATCCGGCACGGCACCCGAAGACGGCACGTCGTGTCCCGCATTGGCATGTCCAATCGACGGCATTGCTTCTGCCCCCTCGGCCACCAATCCGTTGACCAAAGGCATTGCCGGGAAATGACTATGATTTTGTTGTTTCTTTTGATGGTCAAGTTGGTGTTGACGTCGCAGGCGACGCTCCTCGAGCTGTTTTTCAATCTAGACTGGGACTACGCCTTTGCCAGAACGTATTTCAAAACAATTTCGGTGGGGGGGGGGGCAAAAAAANTTTGACCGGAGATCCCTCACTCCCCCCGGGGGTCGGTTCAACTCTATGAGGGAGGGAGGTTGCGGGGATCCCCGCTTGTCCGTCCCCGGTATCCCCGGTTTGACCGGGGATCCCCCCCCCCCCCGGGGTCCAACTCTACGAGGGAGAGGAGGTCAGCGGCGTTGGAACGGGTCGACAAAAAGACCGGTCTCAGCTGTCGGGTCATTAAGTGAAAAACCCCCTTATTTATGTTTTATATTTTTAGTTTCTTTCGGACGTTCTTTTCATTATGCCAATTTTGGCCGAGGCGCGGCTGAAAGCGGAGCTCGGGTGGCCCGTGTTTCTGCACCAATTTGATCATGTGAACAAAGGGCACGTCAAATTGTTGCCCTTCCCCGGGGTGGCACCTGTCTCTTATACACATCTAGATGTGTATAAGAGACAGCCATTGGCCTCTCCCCTCAATTTGTACCGACCGCGTCTTTGGCCTCGAACATCAGTCGCGCGTCCAACTCGCGGAAAACGGACACCGTCGGGTACTGAGTGAGTGCGTAGCGTACCAAACTCATCTCCCAGTCGCGTTTGTTCTGCGCGTCCAACCGACGCACTCTCTCATAATTGGCGTCAGTCTCATCGCGCACCTAAATTTAAAACATTCAAATAAACAAAAAGTTATTGCGGTGACGATGAAAACTAAGAATTTTCATATATTCGTTTTATTTCACATTTCTGATCGAATTTTTCGCTTAATTTCTCACTTCCGATCGAATATACGTGTGCGGGTCCGGGAAAGGTGGCAAAAAGTTGGGGAAATGTGACGGGTGCGGGCGTGGGTCGGCGATGCGGAGAATGGGCGACACTTTTTGCGGTGATTCGGGAAGCACTAAATTAAATTATTACGAAACAATTAAATTGGACACAAATTTTGCTTAAAATAGTCATAAAGGCCATTTTTTGCTCACCAGAAAATGTGTGTTGTTTTTTGCGGCGGGTGCAATCCAAAAAAGGGCCTAAATTTGCCACTTTCGGTCGCCCCTCATTCAGCAGAGCCCTATAAATGTCGCCAGCGTTGACCAATGAACGGCCGGTATGCTCACAAAGCGCTCTCGAAGATTGGCACGTTCTTGAAAAGACTGAAAAACTGTCGAGAGTCCAAATTCAACAAAAAAACAAAATTAATTTTGTTCACTCACATCGAAGCAGCAAAATTGTGAGCGCGCCCAAAGACCCCCCCTCGGCTGAGTGAAAGCCCGCCGAATGGCACATCGAGGCGACACACTGTCGAAGAATACGCCTTAAACAACGAAGCAAAAATGGAAGTGTAAAACGACCGATTCGACCTGTACACTTCAAGGGAAGCAGAATCAAAGGCGACATTGCCATGGTGAGCACCGGCGGAGTTGGACACGTTCTGGTGACGATCGGCGGACAGCTCCAAATTCGTTGGCAGTGCCATCAGCACAACAAAAAATGCTTTTTATTATAAATTCAAAAATGCAACAAATTTAGCGACTGAAAGAAAAACATTATGCAAGCATTAAATGTTTCACTTGGCCCATTGAAAGCATTGCCTATTTTGGCCCAATTCAAACAAAAATTGAAATGAAATCGCCTAAAATTACACATTTGGCCCTTGCAGTGTAATCTTGAATTGTGTCGCGTTCAAATAAACGCAAATTAAAATTGAAAGGACACAAATTTTCTGTTTTGTGTCGTCCGGCTACCGCCCGCCGGTGTTTTGGGGTTTGTCGTGTCGCTTTAGGAAGTTTAAACTTTAAAGGGTCGGAATTTGCGGCGGTGGTTGCTTCTTTCTGTGTGCTGCTCTGATCAGTCGAACAAATGAAAGGAAAAAGACACAATTTTGGGCGCGAGAATTGTGTCGTCGCCGGGGGGGGGGGGCTTCCATNCCATCCCCCTCCAATTGAGAGGAAACACAGCAAAAGTTTATTATCATCTATCGATTCGAACTTTTTTTTTTTGTAAAAAAAAATGCAGTAAAATGAGAAGAAAAGAGTAAAGTCTGTCTCTTATACACATCTAGATGTGTATAAGAGACAGGCATGTACATAGTTAAGGTTTGAAACCATTCAAATTGCTTAAATTTGTGAAAATAATTTTTATTTTGGTTCATTATGGCACCAAAATTGTCCAACGAATTGCTTTTTTGTCTGATTTTATGTCCGGCTTTGATAAAATTTGCATCTTCCAGTGCCTTCGTGCCTATAGAAGGTGATCAAAAACAAAAAGAATACAAAAGACGAAAAATATTGGCAAATTCTTCAGAATTTTCTACTGACAATGAGGAGGAGTCCGTACCTTCGATTGTTACCGTCCGCAACGGGCAAATTCGGGGATTTCGCCGAGAGTTGGAGCCGGCATTGGATGCGGACAAAGTGCTGTTTGAGCAAGCAGACATTTTCCTCGGCATTCCCTTCGCACAACCGCCGGTAGACGAACTCCGATTGAAAGTGAGTGAGTGGAGGAGGGCACAGAATCCAACATTGGCATTTCCCCTTCGATCCCCCGCCCTCCCCTAACATCCCGACAAAAATTGATTGATTGGAGTTCGTCGAGATTATTGTCCGAAGCACTGTTTAGTGAGTCTCGGGACTGGTCTAAATTGGACCGACCGATTTGCTTATTCCATCGCTTTCCTTCCGGCAGTGTTTGCTCTGTGGTCTAAAAATGCTCTTAAGCGCCCACTTGCCGCAAGTAATTGGACTGGAACTTTGGACGCCACCGCCCTTCCGGCTCCGTGCGTGCCGCAGCAATTGCTGGCAGCGCTAAACTTCGACGAGAACTGCCTGCAGCTGAATGTAATGCGTCCGGCATCCGTGCCCTCCGGCGACGCCAGTCCTTACCAATTCCCCGTGTTGGTGTTCATCCACGGCGGTGCCTTTATTATCGGCGGCACTTTTGTGGAGGGGTACGCCAACATCTCCAACAACTTTGTCGCCCAGGGCATCGTTGTTGTCACCGTTCAGTACCGTCTCAATTTTCTTGGTACACATTCAGAGGGGGGCTTTTCGGGAGGGGAACTAAATCTTAATCAATCACTCCCACGACACTTTTAATCTGAGGAGTTCTGTTGGTCTTCAGGATTCTTCACGGATGGAACTGAACGGAATCCGGGCAACCTTGGCCTTTGGGACCAGCGGCAGGCGCTGCTGTGGGTGCGCGACAACATCGGCGCGTTCGGCGGCGACCCAAACCGCGTCACCGTGTGGGGCCAAAGTGCGGGGGCGGCCAGCACTTCCATTTTGGCGCTTTCACCGCTGACTCGCGGTCCGTCAATTTAACTCTGAATTTATATGCTCAAAGGATGAAAGCTTTTCATCCATTTTTTTTGTTACAAAATGCCGAAACTTCCTGTGGCAGATCTCTTCCAGCAGACCATCCAGATGAGCGGTTCTTCCCTGTGCCCGTGGGCTGTGAACGATTTGGTCCGGGACGGATCCGCGCGAACGGCGGAGGAGATTGGCTGCGGGATGAAGGACGAGCTGAGTGTGCGCGACTGTGTCAAGCGAGTCGAATTGGAGGATTTGGTCGGTTTGGGAGTTTGTGTCAAGTCGATAAATCTTTACATTCGAATGAATTTGTACAAAATTCAGGTCGATGCCATCCAACAGTTGGAGCTGTTGAGAATCGACTTGGCGATGACGCGGTTCAACCCGCGGGTGGACGGCGAATTTGTGCCCTCCGCCAACCTTTCTGTCCTCTTTCGTACGGCACCGCCGAAGCCCACGCTGATGGGCTTCACACCGCACGAGGCACTCTTTATCAGTGCGTTTTGACCATCCAAATATTCCATATTCACGCCGTTAATTTGGACATTTAGCCATCCAAAACCCGAACTCCTTGCTCAGCTTCAATTCACCGTTGACAGTGTCCAATCTGAGCGAATTTGGACGCGACCGATTCGTCAAATTCATTCAAAGAATCGTTCATTTGGAGTCAATTGGGCGAAATGCCAACGTCAGAGAAGCGGAGGAGGAAAAAAGGCAAATTGTGGAGGAACTCATCCAATTCTATGCGAGCGAAGCACCGAGTAACGACACGGCGCATTGGCTGAAGCGATACACACTGGTGAGGGAGGGAGGTTGCGGGGATCCCCGCTTGTCCGTCCCCGGTATCCCTGTTCCCCGGTTTGACCGGAGATCCCTCACTCCCCCCGGGGGTCGGTTCAACTCTATGAGGGAGGGAGGTTGCGGGGATCCCCGCTTGTCCGTCCCCGGTATCCCCGGTTTGACCGGGGATCCCCCCCCCCCCCGGGGTCCAACTCTACGAGGGAGAGGAGGTCAGCGGCGTTGGAACGGGTCGACAAAAAGACCGGTCTCAGCTGTCGGGTCATTAAGTGAAAAACCCCCTTATTTATGTTTTATATTTTTAGTTTCTTTCGGACGTTCTTTTCATTATGCCAATTTTGGCCGAGGCGCGGCTGAAAGCGGAGCTCGGGTGGCCCGTGTTTCTGCACCAATTTGATCATGTGAACAAAGGGCACGTCAAATTGTT
>MEIZ01000016.1:384877-410860 GCA_001723225.1 Globodera ellingtonae | reverse complement strand
TGAGAGAATTTGTGGGGGTTTTTCAATTCAGCCGAATACGCCTTCACATTGGGCGTGCCATTGCTCGGCAATTACGCGCTGGACGAAGAGGACAAAAAGGTCAGGGCAACGATGGCACATGCCTACGGCACTTTTGTGAAGAACGGGTGGGCACAGACCTAATCAGTCCTCGAAAAATACTAAAAACATTTTAAGCGTGCCGAACACGCTGAACGGCGAAACGAATTGGCCTCGGCTTGGTTCTGACCGCCGTCAACCCCTCCAATTAACCCGCGTCAAATATCCCAACCCCGTGACCGAAACGGAGCCAACGGACGTCGCGGAAAAATTGAAATTTTGGCGGAAACTGTCCACGCTAAAAGGCTACGGAGGAATGACGGGCTTTGCCAAGGAACTTCCCTGAACATCGACCATTTGAATTGATGTACAAATTGTATTTAATTAATTCACCCGAATATTTATTATCAAAATCGCGCAGTCTAGTCAATTAAACACAAAGACCCAATCAAGTTTATTCCTTTATTAATTAGCTTATATTTTAAACAAATAAAAATGTCTCTTTGGAAGAGTAAAAAACTGTCAATTTAAGGAAAGGGATAGAATTAACAATTAATAATTTTCTATGCAATTCAATGCGAAGCTTAGCTTAACAACAAAAGTTGCAAAATGCATGAAAAGTCTGTGAAGCGTTTGCAAAGTCTGTAGAAGGTCTATTAACCTGAATTAAATATATTAGTGTCATTCCTATCGCGTTCTATCGATCAGAATCCGTCCTGTGCCGGCTGTCTTTCGTCCTCCGTCTCATATGGAGGCGGCAATTGGACGGCGCCCGGCTCCACCGACCAAATGTCGCGTGCGTATTCCGCAATTGTCCGATCCGTGCTGAACTTTCCGGACGCCGCGATGTTGAGCAGGCACATTTTCTGCCATTTGTCCTGGTCCTGAAACAGCAAAACCTCTATTGATCAGTGACGGCAGAAGAGCCGGGGGGGGGGGGGACAGAGAAAAGAATCGTTTTTTCTATAAATGATCAATTGGATGGTCGGATTCAATAAATCAAAATAAATAAAATAGCTCCTCTTTCCCACCTGATAAGTCTCGGACACTTTCTCCTGGGTCTTCACATAGTCGGCATAGTCCGCACAGACATAAAAGCGGTCGTGGTTGCGCAATGAGTTGGCCAGGTCCTTGAGCAGGTCGGGGTTGTCTGGCGAGAAGAAACCGCCCTCAATTTGCTCGAGAATCTGCGTCAACTCAGCGTTGTTCCCGATGAATTCGTTGGCATCGTATCTTTCCAATAATTCGAGTAAAAAAGGAGCCAAAACATCGATTAATTCACAAAAATTAATATTAAAATAACAAAACAGGCATTACCCTTTCTTTTGGAGTGCCTGAACGTCCTCCACGCGCATGCCAAAAATGAACTGCAAAGGAACGAATAATACAATTTGAAATGTTACCGGAGCAAAAACATTTTAGAAACAGAAACTATGCCATTATCAAATTTAACGTTTCAATGCAAATTTTACAATATTTTCGTCGCCCATCTCCTCCGCCATCTCCACGTTGGCACCGTCCAAAGTGCCAATTGTCAACGCGCCATTGAGCATAAACCTGGACAGACCGAATGCAATGGTGGGAAAGCCATCAAAGCATACTTCATATTCCCAGTTCCGGATGCTTCCGTGCCAGCAGTAGAAATTTGCTCTGACAAATCCGCCGCCGGGGTGATTTTTTCAGCCATCGACACGCGGTAGTTCTCCAGATAGACAACCTTGATGTCAAAATGTTATGATATGTACAAAACTATCACAAAACCAGGCAGTTATAACACCCACCTTCAATTTGTCGCCCACAATTGGATCATTGTTCACAACGGCAGCAACCGAATTGATTAGCTTGATGATCTGTTTGGCCATGTGATAACCAGGAGCAGCCTGAAAGATTCACACCAAAAGCTAAAAAGCCATTCACCGTCTTCTCCTCTTACCTTCCCTCCGAACATCACCGTCCTCGGCACCACTTTCTTTGCCGGATCAGCCTTGATCCGGTTGTACAGCGTTATGACGTGAAGTGCGTTCAGCAGTTGTCGCTTGTACTCATGAATGCGCTTCACATGAACATCGTACATACCTAACGTCATCAGTACTTTTTAATGTAAATTCTCCCAAACCCACTCGCTGCGTTAATGTCCACATCGAACTGTTCTTTGATGTATTGCGCAACTCGGAGTTTGTTGTCCCGTTTGATGCGCCCAATGGCGTCCAAAAATCCGGCATTGTCCGCGAATTTCTCCAGCGCACGAAGCCTATAACAATTATGAAGAATGAAACTCTCCACAATTCTTTTCCGAATGATTAAAACATAATTTTAAAAAAAGAATTTAAGGATTAACCAACTTGTTCAAGTCGTGAATGAAATCATCGCCAATTTTGTCGCAGATCAAATCAGCCAACGACGGATTGCACAACAAAAGCCAACGACGCGGTGTAATTCCATTGGTTTTGTTTTGGAAACGCTCCGGGAAGAAATCGGCAAAATCTTTGAAACTGAAATTTGTTGTCCGTTGATTTGGCAATTTAATAAAAGTTTTTTGAAAAAATGGTGCCCGGCGGGCTTCATCTTTTAAAGTGTTTATTTTTGCATACGTTTGAGTCTTCAAAAGATCCGAGTGCAGCGCGGCGACGCCATTTGTGCAGTGAGAGCCAATGATGCAAAGCTTAAAATTCAAATTATGTTTTAATTTAAGTGCCATCAAAAAACATTTACATTTGCCATGTTGATCCGTTTCTCGCCGTACTGATCAGGCTCCTCCACAATGGACATGCGTCGCAACCGATCAAAATCACCGGGGTGTTTTTTGGCAAGGCCCTATTGGATTATTGTATTAGTAAATGGAAACAAAAGGGCAAATTCAAATTTCCTTAAAATGTGCTCATTCCCACAACACTTACGTCCATAAATCGTTGGTTGATCAGATAAATTATTTCCAAATGACGAGGCAAAAGGTGTTCAAGCATGGCGACGGGCCATCGTTCCAATGCTTCTAAAATGGTCGGAGACTTTTTGTTAATTGTTTTTAATCAAAACGTACCGGGCAAAAGTGTGTGGTTAGTGTAGGCAAAAGTGCGAACACAAATGTCCCATGCTTTGTCGAAGCTCAGACCCTCAACATCGACGAAAAGACGGATCAACTCGGGGATGCCGATGGACGGATGGGTGTCGTTGAGTTGGATCGCAACCTTTTTGCGAGTATAATAACATTTGAGGAAACGCAGAGTGGTAACCCAACCCTCGCAAAAACTTTTAAAAATCCAAAATTGATAAGTTTTCTTTTAAAAAAACCCGAGGAAAGACGGGCCGAACTGTTCCTGCAAATTTTTATTTTTTCCGTCAACATTTTTAGCAGAAAGTTTTTTTTATTTTGACACAGTTGAAGCTGGTTTTTTGAAAACTGCAGCATTACTTTGTCTGGAAAGGTGTCAAAGTCGACGCGCACCGGGTCCCGGCAGCCGTAGTTGCTGGACTTGAAGCGGCGGACGATGTCCTGGAGGGTGGCCGCCACCAGAAAGTACTGCTGCTTCAGACGAAGTTCCTTACCCACGAAAATGTTGTCGTTGGGGTACAGCACGCGCGTGATGTTCTCGGAAAGGTTGCGATCCATCACGGCCTGGATGTAGTCGCCGTCGTTGACTTAACACAGAAAAGCGACATAATAGTTTGATCCAAGGTTTATTGCTCACAGAATTTCAGATGGAAATGGTTTTCCGCTTTTGCCGACCACAAGCGCAGTGTGTTCACCACGTTGTTGCGGAACCCCGGGACGGGCGTGTCATAAGGCATCGCAAAAACCAGATGAGTATCCTTCCAGTGGCTCTAAAAATACTTCCGGTCTTTCAAACTGAGCTTCCCTTTCCCCAAACCTTTCCGTTTACGTCCTTTTCAACTCGTCCATAAAGGTTCACCGGCAGCATGTATTCGGGTCGTGCCTTTTCCCACGGATTGCCAAAACGAAGCCAATCATCCGGCTCTTCGACCTGAAGAAATTTAAATTTACACGATTTTTAAATAAGATTTTACCTGCCATCCGTCGCGAATCAACTGCTTAAAAATGCCGTATTCGTAACGGAGTCCGTACCCGTACGCGGGGATGCCCAGCGTGGCCATCGAGTCCAAGAAGCAGGCGGCGAGTCGGCCAAGTCCCCCGTTGCCAAGCCCAGCGTCCTCCTCAATCTCTTGCAGCTCCTCAATGTTAAGGCCAAGCTGAACCAAAGAACCGTATTAACGGGATCAAGTACACAAAAGCGACGATATGTAACAATTCGATTGCCTGATAAAGAGCTTCGTCCACCGTGGCTTGCATGCCCAAATTGAGCATTGTGTTGGACAGAGTCCGACCCATGTAAAACTCCAATGAGAGGTAATAAACGCGCTAAAAACAAAATAAAAATTAGCAAAATGGACAATTTCCATTACCTTCGGGTCCTTTTCATAGTAATGTTGTTGAGTCCGAATCCATCGGCTGACCAAATGGTCACGGACGGTGTGGGCAAGTGCTGAAACAAACCAACAAAGGAAATTTATGCAATTCCCCTAAAAAACAGCTCCAATTTCGGACTGTCAATTGCCAAAAGCATTTACCAAAATAGTAGTCACGCGGCGTGGACACATTTCTGTCCTGAATAAATTTAGTTTCATTACACCCCAATCACACCCAATTTTGTAAACCAAAAGTGATTTTCCAAGGCAATGTGAAATTTATTATTAGAATTTAAAGTTGCTTATTTTAATTAAAAAATTCATTTAGGAATTTTGGCTAAGGGGTAAAAATTTCGGGTTTTCATACATTTTTATTATTACAATTTTTTTTAATCGAACTTTGATCATGGAAAAGTGTAAGTGGCGATTGAATGTCTTTTTGATGTTGGCGACATTCTCCACCTGCGCAATGCCACGCACACTGATCTGCTTTCGGCGATCAAAATCGTCGTTCATCTGGAAGTTTTTAAAAAAAACAATGCTTGCGGGAAAAATATTCATTGAATGAAGAAAATAAACAATATACCAACCATCAAAATAGCTATTATATAAAGTGGTGGCTTCTAGATGCTAAAAATCTCGTTTTAAGTAGCAGTTACCATCAAAATCGCTGCTAAGAACTACAAAAGTGCCAAAGTAGGTTGTAACCTGGGTTCTAAAATCACAATTTATGTTTTTATAGGTGCTAAAAAGTCGCTCTGAAAAATGTGAGATTTTTTTTTTGTTTCAAACCGAAGAACCGTTTATTTTATTGTATGAAAAGAACCACGACTCCCTCGAGATAAATGATAACTCTGAGGGCCATGCGTGTGGCAGCCCCCCCCCCCCTCTCTCTATTTTTTTTTGTTTGACTTCTTTTCATCTGTCCCTAGAACCAAAATGAAATGAAAGTGTTTGTGGAAAGAAGAGTCGAAAGTGAATGGTTGGTTGGTGGTTATGTACATAATATGATGGAATGAGTGAGTAAACAACTCATCGCCTCATTGTCGGACTGAACAAAAAATTAATAAATTTGCCCTTCGTCCATCCCCCTCCAATTGAGAGGAAACACAGCAAAAGTTTATTATCATCTATCGATTCGAACTTTTTTTTTTTGTAAAAAAAAATGCAGTAAAATGGAAGAAAAGAGTAAAGTTTGGTTTCCCCCCCCCCCCTTTTTTTGTGGTAGAGGCTGGTCTCCCTCACTCCCCTCCCCCCCATTCAAGATGAAATTTATTTTAAAATGGAGGGGACCAGCCTCACAAATCAGTTATTACCCTGTCAAGAAATGGGTATGTTCTAGGGGCGAAGAACACGATTTGTAACCTAAAATTCGTTGGCCGGAAATCAAAACGTTAGAGAGCAATAGCGCCAAAGTAGAGCTGGGATTTATACATGTGCACCAGAAATTAAATTTTTAACAATTTTGCCAGGGTAGATGGTCCGAAATCCCAGCCCAAACAATGGACACTGAAATGAATTGCTCCGTTGATTTGACTTAATTCTAATTTGTTATTCTTTTGGTTTTTCGCTATTTTCCTATCTTTCTTACAAATTAGCAGAATTTGTTATTGCAAACACAATGAATCACTAATGATCATTCCTTTCAATAAATGAGCAAATCAGAGATCGTCAGACAAATTCATCGTTACGAACATTGGCGTTGTTTAATTATTTTGTTTACTCATAGCGAAATGAAAGTGATGCATCGAATTGAAGAACTCAGATTTTGTCGGGATGTTGCGGAGGGCGGGGGATCGCTGATTAAATTTAAATTTACTCATTCACCATCAAGGGCACGCCGTTACATGCCCCATTGTAAATTTAACGCAAAACCATGGAGTGGGGACTCTATTACCTTTCTAAAAATATAGTAATTATTTTCTGCATGTATTTGCCTACAATAAAGTTGGATTGTTGTGTCCCCACGCCGGTTTCTTAATGCACATTTAATCGATCATTAGTAAATTTGTAAAATATGAATGACCAATCATTCCATATATTCTTCCTGCCTCTTCTCATTTGGAAGTAAGCAAAAGGCGTAGGTAAGTGATTTGCACGTCACGCTCCATTTCGCTGAGCCGTGCCGCAACTCCACTCATTTCGACAGCGTGGCCGAGCCGAGTACTTCCTAAAATTAAAATCGAATCAATCGCAAATACTTTAATATTTTGATGCTCGTTTGTTTGTGTTAACTTCCAAAATAAACACCTGTATCAGTTCGCTTGGCACCGTACACAACTTTGCCATCGTATTCATTCACCGGCACGTTCATGTCCGGGCCAACTCTGGAGACTGTGATGCCAAGATGTTCTTCAATTTCGCCCAAATACTTAAATGTTTACAGTCATCAAATAATTATATTCAAAAATAAATCGGGTCCGGGTCTCTCAAATGTACCCCTCACCGTCTTATTTGGGAACCATGCTATTTATACATTATGTGGCAATAAACGCACGCTGAGCTCGTTAAACCATTTGGTACACCCGCCCTGCTCCACCAGCTTTGTGTTATTACAATTGGCGCCCCGACTCCGGCATTGGTGGTACCACACCTTCTCCGGCACTGTGGAAACCAACGAAATTGCCAAACCCATCCTGAAAATCTGCAAAGTGCCGAAAGGACGAAATATGAGCAAAAAGATCAAAGCAAAAAAGAGTCAATTTTGGTCGACCTTTCTGCGCGCCCAACTCGTCCAATTCGATGCACGTAATTCGCTTTATCTTCCGCCGGGGGCATCGTCACATTTACCACTGAAAAGAAACAAAAATTCGCAAAATTAAGCAAAATTTTCGTTGGCACCAAAGGGCACTCCGCCGATGTCGAGGCCTCGTGCCGCCACATCCGTACAAATCAAAAAGCGCACTTTCTTCTCCTAGAATTATTGCGTTTTTTGCTTTGCCAAAGTGTTCAAAAACTTTAAATAGTTTCAAATTGCGCGTCCGTTCGTCCGCGCTTCGGTCTCCGTGCAGACAAACACAGTTGTGCCCTGGCGCCAAGAACTTCTCCATGTTGTCACAGTCCAATTTGGTACTGAACAAACGGACAATTTTCTCTTTATTTGTATAGAATTTTTGAGATAAAACCGGCAAAAAATGATGGCCTGGTCCATTTTATGCTCCTCAATAGCCTTCAACAAATATTCCCCCTTCAACACTTTGACCGCCTCTGACAATGTTTCCGGATTATCGCTGCCCGCACGAAGCTGATCCCGAGCGTGAACGGCATCGGTCTAATGGGTCCCCTTTTTTCAAAGATTTTAAAAACAATAAAAAGACCTGAACAGATTGGCCTGGCTTCGAACGAAGTCGAATCCAGCTTTTGTCCTCATGTGGATCAACCATACAAACAACCGTAAATTGGGGAAAACTTATTCAAAGATAATTTAAGCGTTACATTTATTAAAATATTTATTTGTTTGGAATATATCAATTAATAAGATAGTATTATTTGCCTGATGGACCGTCTCGGGCACAGAGTCCTGCCCCTTCAAGTCGATCCATTGCGGGAAGTACATGTATTGCGTCTAAAAGGGGACAATACACAAACCTTTTTTGCGTTAAACACACCGCCAACCGCTTAACGGCCATATTGTGAAGGGTTGCGGAGCAAACAATCATTTGGAGACGATTGCCATCGTCCGAATATTTGGGAATTTGCGAGTGCAACTCGTGCACAATTTGGGCCGAGTCGCTTTGACCTCCGAGCAGAGAATCGGCCTCATCGAGCACAAAAAACCTAATCTTTAAATAGAAAAAAGGTACGGAAGGCCTCAAAATAGTCACTAATTAGAGCTATCCCTCCTCTTCATATGGCCTAAAGGAAACACGCGTTGGATTGACCTGATCAAGCGCAATTTGGCCCTCCTGAACAAGTCCTCGGATTCGGCCTGGAGTGCATGTCAAAATGTCCACGCCGGAGTTGATAGCCGCCACCTGTTGTCCCATTGGAATGCCGCTTACAGCGAGTACATTTCTAAAATCTGGCAATTTCTTAATTTAATCACTCGATTCTTGTTTCGCCTCTCACACAACCAAAAGCATTACCCTCCACCGCCCCCCCCACTTTTGTCCACCTGATTTTCGGCTTCTCCAAATACTTTCGAAAACGTTCAATTTGGTCGTGCGTTTGTTGTGCCAATTCCTTCGTCGGCTCCACGACTAAACACATCGGTGCATTGGACCTCCGTTGCTGTGGCCCTTCAACGCCTCCCCCCGCCGACGCTATCCGTTGGCCGCCCTTCACCGACGAGTCGATTTGACATGCCGGCACGGCACGGCAAAGTGCCACCCAATCCTAAATAAAAACAAAAAGAAATTTGCGAGTGTAAATCATAATCAAAATCATCAAATTGGATTTAAAAAACGCACTCCTTTTGGCGAGAAGCGCAGCGGACTCTGGCCAAAGTTAAACCGAATTCGCGCATTCTTAAACGGGAGAAGAAGTCGATCAGACAAATTTTTAAACATTTTATTATATAATATTTAATCGCTCATTTGGCCGTTTCTCTCTGAATCAATCCGTCGGCTAACATTTTGATCACCCAACCCAATGAGAATGATTGACGACTGACTTTGATCACAACGGCGGGGAACAGTCCCTGCTGAATTTGCTGCTGTTTGAGGGCGAAGGCCATCGGAAAGTCAATCCCATTTTTGGAAAAGTGCACTCTGCCCAATTCAAGGTCCAAAAAGCAGCCAATGGTGTCGCCCAACGTAAAACTTTGTCCATAGTCCTCAAATTGGCCCGCGTGGCTCTTCTTGCCCGTGCCTCCGAAACCCCAGCCCTGGTCATCGGTTCCTTAAAGATTGATTAAAAATTACATAAAACCGATTTGCTGATTTTGAAACAGAAATGTAAACAATGCGTCTTTAAATAAATAAATAATCCATTTGTCTTGGAAATAACCAGAATGGCGGGTACCTAAATTAAGATTTGCACGCGCTGTGGACCATCCCATCCGGCAAAGTCCGTCACTTTCAATGAGTGCCTCGTAATAATATTTGCCTGTGAAAGAATCCAACGCTTAAAATACGATAAAAGTCCCTAAAAGCAAACCGGAGCCCTTAACTCCCCGCACAGCACGCGTTCCACTCCACAACTTCGGATGGTTACTCTCGCAGATCAACCCACTGATGTCGACGCCCAAATTGTGGTCACGGTCGAAAATGTTCATGCGCCAGCTGTTGTCTGAGCCAATTTAATAAGTTAAGTTAAGCATTTTAGATTAATTTAAACAATTTAATGCACCTTCAACAACAGCCCCTTGGCGGTTGGGTTTTGGCGGTTGCATAGACTCGAAGACAATTTGAAGAATCTGAAAAAAAACATCAAATTCATTTAATCCACCGAAAGTGAACCGACCGGAATACAAAAGGCGCCCGTCTTGCCGCTGCCCGTTTCTGCGGCCTGAAAACTTTTCACATTAACAAAAATGATCAAAAAACACCGCAATTTGAGCTACCCCCGTCAAAAACGCCTTTCGATAATGGTCAAATTTCAAATCCCGGATTCGAATTTGAAGCTTTTTATCGAAGTCCTAAGGGGTCGGAACATATAAAATAAGTGCCAGTTCGGACAATGAATTTGGTCTAAGCTGGTCCCATTAGTGAGTCTTGCAGTTTCGTTGCGTTATTATAAGTCACCATGCAAACGTCGCCCCCTCCGAGAATGGCGGGAATCGCTTCGGATTGAATGTCCGTTGGAAGTCTGAAAACAACCGGTAAAAGACTCAAAAAATGAATGAATAAAGATGGACTCCTCACGTCCAGTCCAAATCATTGAGTGCTGTTGCAAGCTCCGCCAAAACGCCCAACTCCTCAAACGCCGTCATTAATTTCCTAAGCAAAAGTAAAAATATCAATTAAATTCTGAATGACAATTTCCACCAGGTAAAATGGGCAACCTTTCCGCAAAGGAGAAAAACACAATCAAAATGATTATAAAAGATATTTTATTCAAATGCATAAAATAAAAAACACAAAAATGAAATTGAATGGGCCGTGCCAATTCGTTCGACAACTTTAGCACGATCAATTGCTTCAACTGATGCTAATGTTTTCCGGGTTGTAAACAGTGTCTTCATACACATCCTGATTCCGCACATCTTTTGACATCAATCGGGACGCCAAATAAGTCGAGCTGAATCAGAAAATGAATTAATGAGGACAGCAGCAGGACCACGCCCCCGCCTAACCGCGGACATAACTTGCCTGAACTGCTTGCTGGGGTCGACAAATTGGTATCCTTCGGGATTTGGCAAACCTTGCCGATCGATCACACAGCGCCCATCCGCCATTACCTAGAGGGCGTGAAAATATTTTGTGCGCGGAAATAAGCTATTCGCGGAAGAGTTAAATGTGTTGAGAGAAATGTTACTGATTTTCAATTGAAAGGTTAAGGAGTTGGAGGAGGTCAATCACCTCCAAATGATTTGCATCTGCGGGCCCGGGCTCTCCGTCAGGAAAGGTCACCGGCCGTATTTCGATCAAATGTTTGATCTTCCACAACTGTTTGTTGGTTGAGAGAGTATTTTTGAACACTTGCATTTCGCCCGGTCGCGCGTACTTGCCGAAGAGTTTGGACACCTGGTCACTGTAAAAACAAAGCCATTTAAAAAATGAAATACCGAAAGAATCCATGCACTTAATAACGAACAAACAACGGTAAATTTCGGGAACAATTCTTCAGCCAATCGGGACCTTCCCAAACCTCCCAAATCACCGACCCGATCTTTGGTCCCGACCCGCTGTGCTCGCGGTACAACCACGCCACCCACAACTTGGGAGCCTCGGCAGGCATTGGGTCAGGGAACGTGGCGCACTGCTCGCCCAACTCGTCCAAGTCCAGCTTGTTATGCGCGTCGTTGCGACGCGGCAAGTAACGCCACCAGCGCGCATTCTTGCGCCACACCCATTGATTACGAATCTGTTTGGACATCGCTGCAAAAACGGCGAATTTTTGAATTACCTAGCGACTTAAAACCTAACAAATAAAGTTCTATTTGGCATTTTTATATCCTTAAAAATGCATCCCTAATTTGTAAAGAACCATTTTTGTTAGCGGTGCATTTTTTGTTCGGATTATAGGAAAACTTTTCGGTTTTTAATACATTGAAATTTTTAAGGAGAATTCTAAAATTTTAAAACAATTTCCGTAAAAATATCGTCATCTTAAGCGCCAAGACTGAAAGTGAGGGTAAATACTGACGCCTCAAGGCATGGAAAATTATTTGCAAAAAATATTTTCGTGTTTGATGACAGATTTTTGAGGGCAGTATTTGGGTTTGTTCTACGAATTTTTGTTCAGCGAATTATAAACAAGAAAGTAGCAATCAAACAGCATTTTCAGTATTCCAACAAATTGCATATATATATGCATATATGTAAGTATAATTCATAACTAATTTTCGCGAAAAATTACCTTTAAATGGTCAATAACAACAAAATATATATAAACAGAAAAAAAGCAGTCATAAATTGGATGATAAAGCTGACGAAAAACCAGAGACAACATACATATTAAGAGTGATGGTTGTGGAGGAGGGAAGCATTTTTAATCTCTAAACCATAAACGGCAGAGAATGGGAAAAGGGGACTTTCTGCGTCTGAAAGAGCCCAATCCAACGGATGGATGACCCCCCCCCCCGTTCATTCTTTATCCGGTGGAATTGTGTCAATGTGCTGACACTTTTTGCTGTTGATGGCCTCCACTGCCCGTAGTCGTCGTCGTTGTTGCTGAGGCCATCGTTGCCCCGCCATTGTTACTGCTGGCGGCGGTCGTCGTTCGGTTGTTCTGTTGCTGTTGTTGAGGCGGTCCGGAGGACTGAGCAGTCGACGCCGTCTTCTTCCGACGACAAACGCGACGACTTGAGAAAAATGACAGTCAAATTTGTTAAATTTGGAGTAAAAATAATTAATTAATCACTGCATTGGCCAATGCGCTTGCTGACATTCCACAGTGCAATATGCTGTGTTCCTGAAAAAGATTAATTGCATGGAACGTAAAAGTGACATTAGGAATTAGCATATGGCAGAGGGTACGGTGTTTTGAACTTAATCCTTTCGATGTTTTTTAAAAAGTTTGGTGTACTTTCAGGCAACAAAATTGTTTTGAATGTGTACCAGCAACAGTGGTAGATGGCCTCCTGAATTAGTGTAATGTTTATGTAAAAGTTGACAAATTTGTTAAACGCTCGCCTTTTCGCACTGCCAGCACCACTGTTTTTTCTTGATCTGTTGGATCTCCCGCCTCTGCTTCTCCGACAATCGCTGCACCTCCTCCTGGAGACGCCGTTGGAACAGCTCTTCCTGACGAACCCTTGGAAATAATAATTGGTAATTTCGACGCATAAGTTAAGCTTGTGGAGCACACCGTTCGGCATCCATTTCTTCCCTGCACTGTGCCATGTACTCCGTCTGTTTGCGCTGAAGCTCGGCCAAATACTCTTGGTGAAGCTGAAATGCTCAAACAGACACCGTTTAAGTCTTTGAGCTGCGCCTTACCTTTTCAGTGAGTTCCACCAACAGCTTCTCCCTGCTTTGCTCGTACTCCTTCAACCAACGCTGCTGCAATTCCATCAGAATGTCTCGCATCCGCGACTCCGAGATCATATGTTGCCCATCCAACACGTAATTGTCACTGTAAGCAATGAGAATTTGTTGACTCCCTCACGGCAAAAGAAGTCTTCTCCCCTACCTGTACGTCGGCTCCACTTGCAGTGTCGGAGGCCTGGGCTCCGTACCGCCGACAGACATTCCCGCCACGATGCCGTCCTCGCCCACCAACATCGCGTCTTGTTGCTGGTTGGACTGCTGCTGTTGCTGCTCATGATCCTGCTTGATACTGATCATTCTGTCTCCAAACGCTCTTTAAAACTGTGAAAGTTACATATTATTAAATAAAAAGAAAATATGTGCGGAAAAAGAAAAAATCCGTAAACACATTGCAAGAAAGACATAATAAATAATTTATAGTCCTTTTTTAGAATTATGTTTCGTTTACAAAACCCAATCTAAGAATTGCTGCGTAGAAAAGGGGGAAACCGAGAAAATTAAAGTGAATAATTATTGAGAGGAGATGTTGTTCGGGTAAGAAACAATGGGAATAAGTGGAGATTTTTATGTTTTGGAGGACTCCATTCCGTTCACATCCGGTGCGTGTCCTTTTCAATGCGTTCCATTTGGTCGTAGTCTGACGCGTCGAGTGGCGCAATTTCACGACCTTATCAAAATGTTTAAAATTAAACTTCCCCCCCCCCCCCGGGTTAGTTTTACCGAAGTGCTGCTGGAAACTCAGCACAAAGTCCATGACAATGTCCGAATCGACCAAATTGATCACAATACCCGGCTTTCCGAAGCGGCCGGTACTTTAATTAAGAATAATCGATTAATTGATTGGGATTTTTGTGGTCTAGTCTAACAAATAAGGGTGTCGTCGTAGTGGTGGGGAGATTCCCCCACATTCTCCAGAAAATAAATATCATTTTTTTACAATTCACAGAAATTGTGCAAAAAAGCCATGCTAATGCAACATCCACCCAAACTTCATCCTTTTAGCATTAAGTACAACTCACCGACCCATACGGTGCAAATAAGTGTCGTTGTCCGGTTTTGGGTTTTCTTCATAAGTTACCGGCGGGTCGTAGTTGATCACCAGGCTGACTTGCGGAATGTCAAGGCCTGAAACATCGACGATAAGCTTATGAACCTTGAAGCAACCCTGATGGGCCGGCCGATTAACCTACCTCTGGCCACCACATTTGTCGTGATCAGCACTTTCTGTTCGCCCCGCTTGAACTGCTCGACCACACGGGCCCGCTGTGTCACCTCCAACTCTCCATGCAACAGCGCCACATCGCGGCCCTTCTCCTTGAAACGATGGGCAAGCCAAACAGTGGACGAGCGAGTGTAGCAGAAGATAATACAGGAAGAGATGGTCAGCACGGAGTACAGAGAGAGAATCTGAAAAGCTTTGACAATTCAAAACATATTCCTCAACCAATAATTCCTTTTAATTTCCTGAGATACAGTAAGTGGGTTGCACAAAACCGGTTTAAACCGGAACAGTTGGTTGGTGATTTAGAAGAATTTTGTGTCTAAACCGGAGTTGGTTACTCGGGTGTTTTGGAGTTAACCGGTACCCGGTGTGGTTTTTAACCAGTTTTATAACCCGCTAATATAGTAGTAGTAAATGAGAGAATTCTGTAACGAAATTTGCCAGTACGAGTGGGAGGATGAAATAATAGTGAAATGGTGACGGACGGTGGGAGACCAACCAAAAATCGATCGTAATCCACCGCTGGTGGAAGGACAGAGTGTTTACTGTGACTCTTCTCCCTCTGAGTTGCAGAGAAAAAATGTTTTGTTTCACTCTGTCCCCTTTCCGTTACTATAACTCAAATACTATACGCATAAAAAACTCTTTGCATAGTATGCCTATGCCTTCACTCTGGGGCTGAAAGCCAAAAGAGAGAGGACGAAAGGGAAGAAATGAGGTGAAGAGAAAGAGGGACGGGGACACGGTCGCCACCACCACAACATAATCTACGATAAATGTGCGATAAATATGGTGGAGAAGGGGAGGAGGGGAATGCGTACGCCAACGCACTCGCGACTTGGGAAGGCGTACGTTTGAGAGGGGAGGCAAAACGGACAAATGGCGGAATCGAAAGGTGAAAAAGTAAACCAAGCACGGCATAAACCATGAAAATAAGTCAAACAATAGTTTGAATTAAATGAGTGATCAAATGCAAAAGCAAAAAATTCTATCAAAATGCGACCCCATGGCGCCCGAGGGGTCTACCCCTTGAACCCACTCACCGATTGATATTTGTCCTCTCGATCTCTGCAACGCACAAAATATTGTCGAATGTACGGTAAACTCTGGTCCTGACGCCGAATGCTAAAACATCAAAATGATACCAAATAAAAAAATCATTATTTATCACAAAAAGTGAAACGAACGTAATGACGGTCGGGTCTGCTATGAGTTTGTCGGCAAATTTGATGACAGCGTCCGAGTAAGTGGCACTGAACAGCATGCACTGGCAGGTCGGGTTGGAAGAAACGATCGAACTTAAAGGGACGACAAAGGAAATACAAAAGTTTTATTTCAATTTTAGAGAACTAACTTATGAATTCGGATGCTTTTGTCCTGGTATCCCTGCTGTCCAATCATCACGTCCGCCTCGTCCAATGCAAACGACACAATTTTTGCAGCATCAATATGTTTCTGAAAGTGAATGGAATGATTTAAGCATTCGCACGTTTTGAAGGGAATGCAATGAAAAGAGTTCTTCAGCGTTTTATTTGGAAATAAGCCGTTTAGCAAAAAGTTTATGACCCAAATACTGTTGGTTTACCCGCATCATCCAGTCGAGCATTTTGCCGGGCGTTCCGATAACGATTTGTTCAGTAAAGGTCGTGTCCCTTGGCACTAAACGAAGGTCGGCCCAATAACAAATCAATCAAATTGGAGACAAGATGATGATTGGTCCATTAATTTAGTGAAACATAAAATTAATACATTTAAAAAACTACTTTTAAAGACCAGGTTTAAGAGCTTTTCTAACAAATTTAGTAAATTTAATATTCGATTGAATCAACGAATATAAAGAATGGTTGAGAAGCATCACCTGTTTCCCCTTTGACCGCAAATCGAATGTGCACATTAGGCAAGAACTGTGCCATCTTTTTGGCCACTTCGCCAATTTGTTGGGCCAACTCGAAAGTCGGTGCCACACAAATGCACTGGGGATGAGTTTTGTCGGAGTCGATTCTGTTCAGCATGGCCAGCAAAAAGGTGGCGGTTTTGCCAGTGCCACTCTGAGACTGGGCAATGATGTCCTGGGGTCTAAAAAGTGAACAGACAACCGCCCCTTTTCAATCATTTTCTCTGAAATAATCGAATTTAAATAATTGAAAACCCAACGGCTCGCAGAGAAGGACCGGCAAGGCGGCTTCCTGTATTTTGGACGGTTGTACAAAGCCCATCATGTGAATGGCCTTGATCAGTTCGGGCTTTCTGATAAATTCGATCAAAATGTGGAAGTGAAGGGCACCATCATGTTAAGACAGACATTCTGAGCTCCTCAAATGTGTGTGCCGAGTAGAGAGGCGAGTTGGGGTCCCGCTGCAACTTGGACACTTCGGGCGTTCCTTCATTCAACTGGTTCAGCTTGTCATTGAGCACTTTGTTCAGCAGAGAAACTTCCGAGTCAGGAACTGCTGAAAAGGCAATATAAAATTAATTTCATCCTTATTTATAAAATGTTGCAAAATTTAAATTGAAAATTACCTTTTTCATCAGAAGCCGACCAAAACGCGCCAACATTCGAGTCAGAATTCTCCATAATAATGGGCAATGGTTCAAAATTCGACTAAAAATTTTCGACAGAATAATCCGAAAAATAAGACCCGGATTTTTAGGTTCAAAAATGGTCAAAATAGGCAGTAAATCCTCAAAACAACCCCTCCCCTCTCCAAAGTCTAAAAATCGAATTTTTAGACCCTCCCCCCCCCCCCGCCGCGAATACGGTTTTGAGTACTTTTATCCAGAAAATGTCTATTTTGGCAGTACATTAAGGACGAAGGACCCAATTTCTAAGAAAGGGACAAAACGCCAATAAATGCGAAAAGAATAAACCTGAGACTGCCCGCCAGTTTTTCGTTGTGCCCACTTCTTCTGTCGACAGTACAAATCCATTTAACCAATTGATGGAATATAACGCTTTTAAAATGATTAAATGAACGACGAACGAACAATATAATGAAGATAAGTTTTATGTATGTGAAGAAAAAAATTCTGCAAATTTAGTGGATTGAACAAATGTTCGACATACCCGAACTTTCGAAAAATTGTTCGAATTTGGGTTCGGGTTATAATGAGTGGTCATTCGCTTACTACCCATTTTAAAAGGTAAATATCCAACTCGCTACTTTGTCCGACTCGCTACCCCTTTTTTACTTGTTCAAAAACCATTTAAGACATTTTTACAATTAAAAATGCGTGCATTTTTTCATCTACTCGATGAGACAAAACGAACGGTACCATTTTTAGGCTCGAGTAACAACCAAAAGCTGAGTTATAGATTTAGAAAAGTAAAGAGTCGGTACAAAGTAGCGAGTTGGTGTTCGTTCTTTTAAAAGTAGCTTTAGGATTGAAATTTGTTAATGTATCTTTTTTTAAATTTCGAATTACTGTCGAAAAAGCAGAAAAAGCTTAAATGAGGTGGTGAATAGTTCACTGTCGTTTCTTGTCGCCGGCCAGTTTCGCGCGTTTTTTGGCGCCGTGCCGTTTGGGCGCCAATGCAACTTTTATTCAGAAATCCTTTTCAACTAAACGACAGTTTGTTGTAAAAGTTAGGAAACACCTATTCGTGCAGAGGTAATAGCCAGAAATGTTGAATAAGCCTAAGCAGCCTCAGCTTAAGCTCCTTAGGCCTAGGCCTTTTTAATTCAAAGTTATAGCTTAGGAATTCGCATTAAAAAAATGTTATGCACCGACAAATATTTAATGAAATTTTTTTAATCAGAATTATTCATTCCTATTATCATATACCACCACGCTTGAATTGTTGTTGTAAGAAATATGATCAGTAATTTCTTTCTACACAACAATTCACGTTAAAGATGATCTGTATGCATCCGAATAGCGCTTTTTGTCAAAATTCAACAATAATAAAAATCAAAAATATTAAACGACAAAATTGACACGGGTCAAAACGCAGTTTTGTTCCACAGCTGGCAGCAGGTGGTTTTGTCCATTTATGCGACCGGACCTTTTACCCGTGTACGATGTTTTCATCATGAAGGCCTTCCTTAACGATATTTTGGGTTCTTTTCTAGTTTAATTCCTAACGAAGTGATAAATCTGCTGGAAATGTCATTTTATAAACTAAATTTTGTAAAGACAACGCATTCCATTTGGCCAAGTCGTTCGAAATGTCCGGTTTTGGCCTATTCGGTGAAATGTTAACGTTCCAAAAAGATTGCCAGTTTCGTGTTTTAGCGGCTAAAAATGTCGGAATGGACCATCGACCGGTAATTTACATTTTATAATAATACAAAAAAACGTCAAAACTAAAATTTATTTAGACAATTTTTATTACGACTTAAAATATATTTTTGCCTTTTACCATTTCATCGTTTTTGTTCCCTGGTCTATCGATTCCTCGCCCGCCCCACGGCTGAGAATAAAATATGACATATTCTTCCAGTCCGTCCGCCAGTTCTCTTCCCATTTTTACTGTTTAATTTGCCATTGCCATTGAAGTCAAAACTTTGGCATCTCATTAAGAAAACGGCAGAAAGGGGAGGAAACAAAGAACACAAAAATTTGTTAAATCATTATTAGCTCCAAGTTCGGCAATTCTGAACATTTTTTGAAAAAGTTGAATTGAATTAACCAATTTGAAGGTGTCTTTGGCGGCCCAGGTTCTCCCGGGACCAACAAATTGCGACTTGCTGGACTTCTGAAACGTCCATTCTTCGGGTAACGTGCGCTGCCATGTCCAATTTCGACTGCTCCCCCGAAAATCTCAAAAATGGGCACTTTCCGTCCAATCCTCCGCCCGTCGTCCGCACTTCGTTCGGCGATGTGCATGGCATTCGGCGGCGGTTGAACAGCGGCGTTCATGTCGAACTTTTTCTTGGCATTCCTTTCGCGAAACCGCCAACGGGCGAATTTCGATTTGAGGTGAAAGAGTGTAAAAAACAGACACAAAATTCTGCCGTGGCTTCTTCGACATCACTAAAAGACTTGGCCATTCAGAAGCCCATGCCGCCCATCCCTTGGGCGCCATCTCCGTTCCGGGCGTTTCAGTTCGGTCCGGCTGCCATTCCGCTCAGCCCCGGCATCGAGGCGATTCCGCCATCCGAGGACTGTCTGCAGTTGAACATCTTCCGTCCCGCGTCCTGCCTGTGCGCCCAACCTCCATCCGGGGCACTGTTACTGCCCGTGATGGTCTACATTCACGGCGGGGGTTTTGCCTACGGCTCCACACGTCAATACGGCTACGAAGGATGGACGGAGAACTTCGCACCGAAGGGCATTATGGTGGTCACCGTCCAATACCGACTGGGGCCGTTCGGTCCGTTAAAGGCCGTAGCGGAGACAAAAATAGGCATTTCTTTCACATTAAGGCTTTTTGACCTTCGGGCGTGGAAGTGCGTTGCCTGGCAATTTGGGTCTTTGGGATATTTGCGCTGCTCTGCGCTTTGTACACAACGAAATTCGCGCCTTTGGTGGCGATCCCGACCGCGTCACTGTCGTCGGCCTTAGCGCCGGAGGGGCCGCCGCGGCATTGATGGCACTGTCACCGCACACAAGAGGTGAAGATGCCGCAAATATATTGGAGACAATTTCAACAATAACATGCAGATTGGATTTGCGGCAGCGTTGAGATGAGCGGGACGGCACTGGCGGAATGGTCGGCAAGTGGGCGAACGGAGGAGACAAGCAGAGAATTTGCGAGAAGGGCGCTAATTATGCCTGGAGGGGCCGGAAGGGAAGAAAGGGAAAAGGATGCCGTCAACTGCCGGCATTGGGAAGGAGGTCAGCAGCAGCAACAACAGGCTGATCAGCAGCTGAAAAGGATGTTGAAGGCACTGACGGCCGACCAAATTGTGGCCATAGCGAATGCAATGGGAACAACACGCGCCGACCCGAACCTTTTGGTGTGGGGCCCACGCATTGACGGCGACTTCCTTCCCCGCGACATCCCCGCACTGCTCCGGGAAGTGCGAGCCAAACCCGTGCTGATGGGAGTGACGGCCGAAGAGGCCGTCTATTTCAGTCAGTTCAAAAATTGGAAGGCAACTTTCGTTTTTACGACCCGTATTTTCTGTTTCCAGCCATCCAAGCCAAAGACCCGCTCATCAATCCGTTTGGAATTGCGCGGGAACGACTCGACAACTTCGGCACTAACGAATTTCGCGCCTTTGTCTATGGCGTTGTGTTGGGAGGCGAATTTCGACGGCATTTTGAAAGAGAAAATACAGAAAAATTGGAACATATTTTGTGCAGAGCAGAGACTGCCATCAGTGCCTTTTATTTGAGTGGAATTGGACATGATGAAAATGAAGTTGTGCCCGTTAAGCAAAATGGTAAACAGAATAAGTTGGAGTGCAACCAATCAGCATTGGAGCAGTACACCAAGGTGAACTGTGAAATAAATCATGTGACTTAGGCATAGAATTGTATGTACGTTAAATCTAACATTGTGTAACTTTGGGTCCGATTTTTGAAAAACTTTAATTATATTTTTTGCCGCCTCAGCTCGTCTCTGACCTGATGTTCAATGTGCCATTGTTTCGGATTGCCCAACTCCGTCGCCGCTGCGGTGTTCCCACTTTCCTCTATTTCAACGAGTACTTCAACAACAGTCAGTTCGAACCGTGGACTCCGTTCAGAGGAGCAACACACGGTGAGTTTGACGCGCTTTTTTACTTAGCTTAAGGTTCAAAATCCAGCGCTTTTGTGTTTGATTCTCCGAAAATTGTTTATTGAGTCGAATTTCCAAAATGCGTTTTCATTAAACTCGCCTCAGGCAACGAATACCCCTACCTCAACGGCCTCTTCCCCGTGGGTGAATTTCAATTCAATGAGGCGGATCGCCAGCATCGTGCCCTGTTGGTCCAAATGTTGTCCACATTCATTTGCAATGGGTGCGCCTGGGGGGGGGAGGGCATTGACCCCCCGAAAGGGCAAACTTTTTCTGATCATCTCGGCAGGGAAAGGGCAATTCCAATGATCTGAATCGATTCCCCACCCCCTCCGGGGTTTTTGTTGGACTTTCAACAGTTCCTCTCGGAAACACAATTTTCATTTAGTCGGCCGAGCCTAACAATTGGAGACGACCCCCGCCGTTTATGGCCATCAAACATTGAAAAAAGCGAAGAGGAAGAAAAAACGCTAAAATTTGTGCGAATTGGAAGCGAATTCGATGGCCGAGGCGCCGCTGAAATTGCCGTTGTGGCGGCTGTGGAGCAAAGCGGCGCATTTTGGGCGGAATTCAGCCGCGAGTTCGGCTTCGACTTAATACGGGGCATTGCTTACGACCGCGACGACGAAACGACCGTTTAACCGAAGCCTTAAAAATGTTGCGCCCCTTAAATATTTATGGACTAGGAAGCACTCGATCTGCTCATTTTATTGTGATCATACGGGTACAATGTATTGTAAATGACCCAAAAGGAATTTAGGTAATAGTATCAAAATATCCCAGAACAGTTTATTCCCAGACAAAAATAATCCAAACAATTTATCGACGTGCGCGAACACAACAAAATTTGCGATTGATTGATCGGAAGTATCGATTATTTATTTTTGATATAAGCCAAAAAACAATGAACAAAAACGGGATAAATAAGCTTTATTTGTGATGGTGATCAGAGGAAAACATGGGGGGCGGGGGAGGGAGCAAAGTTTTGCTGTTTTGTGATGATCAGAGCAGACGGTCGCATTTTTGCCGGTGGTCAACTGAAAGAGATGGGCCGTCCCGCACCCAACTTACCTTCCTTTCTTCCTTCCATTCCCAAATCCGTCCAACAACCGACCGACAAAAGACTATCACACACATTCCGCCACAAAACTACGGTCTCTGAGCCCATTCATTCGTCGCCGGCGTTCATTTCCTCCTCCGTTCCTACGACTTCATCCTCCTCGTTGTTGTTGCGTTCGCCATTTTCTTCCTCATCTCCTAAAATTAGTACATCAGCTATTAAGACGAAGCCCGACCAGAAGAACGAGCCTTGATCAGGCTCTTCCGCGCCCGAGCCCTCCCCGCCGTTCTGAGCAACAATTTGTTGCGGCTGTTCATCTCCCTCTCCCTCCTGCTCAGCCTCTTTCTCCACTTCCTCCTCCTCCTCCCCTTCCTTCTGTTCCTCCTCCATTCCCGCGGCCGTCTCTTCCGTGCCCGCCTCAACTTTCACGACAATGGCCGACTTCAACCCGCTGCGCACGTCGTCGTCGTCATCCGACTCTTCCGCCGTCGCATTCTTCGCATGGCCAATCGCTCCTCCGAGTCCTCCGACGGAAGTATACGAGTCTAGACGTCGTAACTCGCGGTCCATTTCCTCACGTCGCAATTCAATGAGTGCTGAAACAAAGTAATATTGAAACTGAACTTCCAGAAATATTAATGAAACTAAAAGCATTCCCCCCAATGATTTACTTTCAATTTTCTTTGACGACTCCTTGAGCAATTCCAACGTGCGCAACGTGTGTTTGGAGGGGAGGAAGAACAGCGGGGGCTTAGTCTGAGTTTGGATGAAGCACTGAAGGCGGCGGAAATGTTTCGTCTTCTCCTCGGCCTTCAAACAAAATGCAAAATAAGCGAATTCAGTGCGAAACGTTCGAATTCCAAGTAACAATTTAGGACATAGTAACGGAAACAAAACTATCCGTTTGGAATCGAAAAACATTGTCAAAGTGTCGACCCACCGACTGCTCAATGGCCTTCTGACGTCGAAGAGCCTGAATTTCCACTTCCTTCTCGCGCTTCTTCGCCATTAGAGCCTCGCGCTCTCTCATAAGACGATTTCGATTTTCCTTTTCCGTCTCCTCCAGACGACGCTCCACCTCGCGCTGTTTCTCAATCTAGCAACGAATCAACCAAAATTACACAACAAAAATAGGCGCAATTTTTCTGAGAAAATTCACAACAAAAAAAACCTGAGCATGCCCTTTGTTTCCAACAGTCTTTTCCTCCTTCTGAAACTGGCGTAAAGTGGCTACCAAAAGGTTACCGAAAAGACGTCGGTTTCTTAAACGGGAAATAATTTATAATTTGTGATACGCAGTCAGAAATATATATATAGCGGCTGTTAACAAAGCATCTATCAAAACCCATTGACCGTACGTACCGGACTTGATCCTGTTTGTTTTCGTTCTTCTTCATCTCGTTGATTACCGCTGCACGCGATTTCGTCTCGATGGTGGGCATCACGACACTAGATTGCAAAGTGCGGTGAGAACGCGCTGAAGAGGGCGGGGAATAGTCACCCGGCGGACCCTCGTCCGCGTAACGCCCGCGCTTTGCATATCGATCACTAAAAATATTGTAAGACGATCGAAATAAAACCAAATAAAATTCGTTTCAGTATTAGCCGATCAACCTATTAAAGTAAAGGTAAGATTTTTAAAAAACCGCTACCCGTATCTGTACCTCGGTGACAGTCTGTACCCGTACCTATTCCGAGCACTGGAAAAGTGCAAGCTGTTACAGGTACAGCCCAACTCTACATAAAAGCATAACTTTCTTTCCTATTTATGCCTAAGGCACACATGCCCCTCACTCGGATTCATATATTTTTTTAAAAGTGTGCAACTTAAATGCTTATCAAAGTTAAACCTGCTTTCTGGCCCGATAATAATTTTGCGACCACCGTCCTGCACGCGTCTAAACAAATGTTTAATGAATGGGTCGACATTTTCCGGACATACCGATCGAAGGAGGAAGAGACGGAGTCATTGATGGGTGCGCTTCTTTTTCGGTTGAACCTGTAGAAAATGCAATCTTTAAGCAGCAGTTCAACGATATAGAGCCCACTATCAGCTCACAAATCAGTGCCATTAAAAATACAAAAAATCAAACATTTAATTTACTGCTTCAAATTCATTTTTGGACTTCCATTCGATGTCCATTTTATAGCGCGGAATTGAGTTGAATTACCTTTCAGAAACACCGGACACCATTGACAAGTCCATGTCAATGGTCCTCAATTCGTCATACGCCTTGCTCAATGCGGAATTGACGTCCACTGCCATATCTATTCAATTGTGGGTTTTGTTTGTGGAGAAACTGTCGCTTTTGAACAAGCAGCTACAAAATTATGCAAGGGTGAGCAATTTTGCAATAAATCGAGTGGACCAAAGACTTAACTTCAATTAAACATATGAATTAAAAAACAAAAATAAATCAAATAATTAGTATGAGGGAGGTTTTCAGTCTATTATTTAGTAGTTTGATCCTTCATGGAGATCCTGACCCCCAAAACAAGCAAAATTGGCTTTTTGTGAAAAAACCTGAGCTTTTCTGAACCCAAACAATCATGCGGTCCAGAAAGCACACTAAATTCCCCTCATAGGTCAGTTTTTAAACGCAGTTAAATACATAAACATTTCCATTTGGTTTCGTTATTTTTCATTACGCCAAATTAAACCGTATCACAAATAGTCAATGAATTTGTTTTGAACGAGAAAACAAACGCCCCAATAATCGAGTGAAATTGAAGGAGAAATCATCAAAATTCTTTATTTTAAATAAAAAAACTGACAATGCGAACCGGTTAACCTAAAATGCTAAACATAATTAATATAAAAATATATAACAGATTTTCTATATTATTTTAATATCAAAAGAAAAATGTCCAGCGATATTGCCGAGAAGAAGGAAACAAATCCCTCCGATGCCGAAGAGAAAACCAAAGAGGTTAAAGGTCAATACCAAACATTGCCCGCATTAAATGTGTTAAATTGTGTCTGTCCGACCAACTTTAGCGCTTGACGAGAAGGAAATCGCTGCACTGAACAGCTACAACATGGGCCCTTACGCAGAACAGCTGAAGCAGGCGGAAAAAGACATCGACGAAATTCAGAAACGCATCAACACTCTCTGCGGGGTCAAAGAGAGCGACACTGGACTGGCACCGCCCGCCCTTTGGGACATTGCTGCGGACAAAATGGCCATGTCTCATGAACAGCCTCTGCAGGTCGGCGTTGGCTTAGACACGCCCATAGCCCCTGAATTTTTTTGGATGGATGAATGGTCCGGGATGGAGGCGGCCAGCCGAAAAGCCAAAAACAAATACACGATTTTTTAGTTTAATGTTCTGCACCATGGCTATTCTAAGAAAAATTAAGATTTGAACAAACTTGTTAGAAAATTATTCCAAAACAACAAGGGCGTACCCAGGATTTTTTCAGGGGGCTGATTTAAAAAAATGATTTTTATGCATTTTTAGCTTTTTATTCCATTTTTGTTAAGCAATTTTTTCGAAAAAATCGTTTTTTAGGCGCGCATTTTTCCGTTTTTATTCCATTTTTGTTCATAAAATGCAGGTTTTTTTTTGCAAATTCTGCTTCATTTTGGGAGGGAGGGGGTCGGGCATACATTAAATAGTAGGGGGGGTCAACGGCCCTTCGTACGATCGGACACTAGAGCGCCGGCGCTCAAATGGCAGGTCAATTGAACGCCAGAGCACATTTTCGTGTTTTTTTCGCGCGATTTTTCCAACTACTTTTTAGGTGTGGGGCGGGCGGGTCGGCGGTGCCGATAGGCGCCGCCGAGAAAATTTTGGGGGTTTTTACTCACTTTTGTTAACAGATTTGCGACCAAAATTTAAAAAATCCGGTACTTTTTTGAAGGTTTTTGGCAATGGGAAGGGCCGGCGGTGCCGATAGGCGCCGCTGGAGAAATTTTTTGAATTTTGATGGTAATTTGTTAAGAAAATTGGTCAAAAA